>APFE030822645.1:158734-189468 GCA_000404065.3 Pinus taeda | reverse complement strand
TATTTTTCTTTATATAAACTTGATATAAATCTATGTTATTAATCCATACCAAGACAACGCTCTACCAATTGATTTTTTTTTAATTTCTATTAGTTGAGATTTGACCAATATACTCTCTCTCTCTCTCTATACATATATATGTCTATGTAAACATGATTATAAAAGACGATTTATAATCACTTGATTGGTTCGTTAATTGGAGGTCCTATTTCCACCCTCACGACACATGCATTGGAGCATAATGAAATAATCGTTCTTTCAATTAGATTTCATTCCACTGTTAAGGTTTGTGCAACTTCCATCACTATCATTACTCCAAGTCGTTATTTCCACCTAGTTTTGCACAAACGACATAGATTCATATCCATACACCTTATCTTTTCTCGTAATATTGAAGAAACGTTTTCTAACATTTCTCGTTATTGTGAGCATAATGACATACATTCTCCACAGGTCATTGTTTTGGAATGAATGTTATATTTAGGATTTATTTGTCTATTGAAGGATGCTAAAAAAGAAACCAAAGTTGTAAGTTTTTAAAACTAGTCAATGTTGCTAAATTTTCATGTTACTGACTTGCAAAAAATTCCAATTCATAGGTTTTTGTAGATGAGCTCATGAAACTTGTCGAATTAGATAATTTAAGGGATGCATTTGTAAGCCTACCTAGTGTGAATGAATTATCAACTGAACAAAGGAAAAACCTAATAATAGTTGTTGAGCTTGATACAAATACTTCTATAATTTTGATGGACAAGATCATTTTGGTTTGGATGCTAGAGAAATTGCAATTGTTATGCGATTTTTTCATAATATAGTAGATATTGGGAGTACATTTATATGTACCATTCTCAGCTCGACATTGACATCTTTGCAGCTTTTGATGTGCTAAACTAATGACTAGACTCTATGATAACTTATATTTTTTATTTTAGAGTGGTCATGATTTTTGATTTACCATAACGAGTTCAACTATTGTTGATGAAAAGGAGGATGGAAAGTCACTTACTTTAGGTTGTTGGGACAAAATTCTCACAAGATTTTTTAATAGCTTGAGGTGACCACTTGGAAAGGTATTGTAGTTAGAAAAATAACAATTTGAATAGAGTAATGCCAATTTAGCATCTAAATGTGAGGTAGATTTCTTACTTTCACCATAAAAAATTGTAAGTTATTCTAGGAATAACCAATACCAAAGAAAAATTTAACCTAGCTACATGGGTGCTAGAATTTTACTCTATTTCTATCAAACATCGTTTGGGGATAGATTTTAAATAGCATTACAAAATCTGTTCCTTCCATAAGTAAGAATTCAAGTTATCAATATTTTGGCAATAGAATTGTTTTTCTTGTAATAGCTAGCATTATAACAAGTCTACAAGATATAAAAATATCCACTTGAAACTTAAATTCCAGCATTTCATATTTTTCCTTGGAAATAAAGGTGGAATAAAGCCTTGGTTAAAGAGATCAACAATCTATCTTCAAGAGAAAAGCATATATATTTTGGTACCCAATACTCATGTTATTTCTTTGGACAATTCACATCTTGTCTATGGAAGCAATGGTGGAATTTTGGGTGGAGTCTTGATTATAATGTTGCTAGATGATTCTTTACACTTGTATGTGATTTTCTATTTGGAAGGATCTTTTAGAAGGTGGACATAGAACATTATGTATTTAATTCTTTTGTTGGGTATGTGTTATATTCTTTTTGTGACTACCTTCACACATTATACTTTGCACCAGGCACAGTGGGGGGGTTCACATGGGCGGAGGAAACCCCCCCTATCGGGGGTTTTATAGGGGGTGGTAGCTCCCCTGCATCGGGTCCAGGGAAGTGCCCCAAATTTTTGTTTCATGCAGACCCAAGGATGGGGGGAGGATCCAAATATAGAGAGCATACCTAATCGTGATTTTGTGCAATGATTTTGCACATGTTTTTGGGCATGATGGTTTTCTGCCCATGGTATTTTGTAGATCCAATCAAGGGAACTATGGTTATGTCATAATCCAAGGTTAATGGATTGGCATTTATGAATGCTTCGACATGTATATATATGTATTGTAACATTGAAATGAATATAATGAAAAATCAACCTAGTAGTCCCGATTTTGAGATCCATGGGAAAATCTCTATGTATATTTGTTTTCTGTTCTTGCCATTATTTATTTTTCTCTTTGAAGATTTTGTTTTCAGGTAATTTCTGTAAGAAAGTTAAATCTTACATTTGGAATCATATTTGTTTTGTCTTCAGGGGGACACCTTTGTTGCTGAGGGGTTTTTCTCAAGCTTCTGGTAGACCCTGTTTAATGGGAGATGTATTGGATCGATTCTCGCAGTGAAAGAAGATGGTGAATAGTGGAAAGATAGAGATCGAGAAATTCATTGGACAAGGTTTTGAGTTGTGGAAGCTCAATATGGATGATTTGTTGATGGATAAAGATTAGTGGATCATGGTAGATCCAGGCACTAAACCAACTACAGTGTCAGCAAAAGCGTGGGCGAAGTTGGATTAGAAGGAAAAGAGAACAATACAGTTGCGTAGCTTACATTAAGTATTTTTGAATGTATTAGGGTGAGTTATGACAAAGACTTTTTGGGATAAGTTGTAGACTTTTTACCAATCTAAGTCTCTATTGAACAAATTGTTCCTGTGGAAAAATATGTATAACTTGAGGATGAAGGATGGAGACTTGGTAACAGAGCATCTGAACATCTTTAATACCATGGTAAGCTAGTTTTTAACCGTTGATATAAAAAATTTAGATGAAGATAAGTACATTTCTCTACCAGATTCATGGGATAGTCTGATTGTTGCTATAGGTAGCAATACAACTACCTTTAACTTTGATGAAATAGTCTCATCCTAGTTTTCAAGGGAGATGATATGGAAAAATATGGAGAGCCAACATGGATATGCCTTGTCTATACAAGGAAGGTCCTAGGAAAGAAACAAAAATAAGTCCTCGAGTGGGAGATCTAAATCTAGAGGGAGATCAAAATCTCCAGGAAAACCTGTAAAGGTGTTCTGGAAATGTGAGAATAAAGGGCACTACAAAAATGAATATAGATATAAACCTCCTAAGAAAGGAAAGGGATCTTATGATGCTCCTTCTGTAGAGGAAAAAACCACCTTAGATGAAGGTGGGAATGTGTACCTAGCTTCTTCTCTAAGTACATATGTATATCATTAGGCATGGTTGATTGACTTAGATGCATACTTTCATTTCATGCCCCATAGGGAATGGTTTTGCAAGTATGAGAAATATGATGGTGATGATTTCTTCTTAATGGATGATGGGAACACTAGAATTATTGGATGCATAAACGTCAAGATGAAGTTGCAAGGTGGAAGGATTAAAACACTTCCTGGTGTTCTGCATATTCCTGCATTGGCCAGAAATTTGATTTTTGTAAGAGAGATGGATGGTGCAGGTGTAAATAAAATATTAGTAGAAATATATATGCAAGATGGTTTGGGGAGCACTAGTATTGATGCGGGGAGTTCAAATTGGAACTATGTACAAGATTATGGGTAGCACTGTTATTAATGGGTGCAACAGTTCTGTGGTTCTTGAAAGTGGAGCATAAAATCTAGTAGTATCTAGAGAAAAGACCATGCTATGGCATCAAAGTCTTGGAAATATTAGAGAAAAGGGCATTCAAATACTGCATGGTAATGGTATGATAGAAGGTATTTCTAATTTCTCCTTGGATTTTTATTTCCGTGAACATTCTGTACATGGGAAGAAAAATCGGGTGGGTTTTCCCTCGGTTGCTAAGAGGGTGAAAATGATATTAGAGCTTGTGCACAGTGATGTGTTTCGACCTATGTCTATTCCATGACTGGGTAATTTTGTGTACTATATCTTGTTTATAGATGAATTCTCAAGGAATACATGGATATATTTCCTTAGGAAGAAATCTGAACTCTTTGATGAAGTGAAAGAATTTAAGGCTCTGGTGGAAAATCAGACAGTGCATAAGATTAAGGTGTTGAGGGTAGATAATGGTGGAGAGCATTGCAAGAAGAAATTTGAAGAGTGTTGTAAGAAGTGTGGTATAGAACGACATAAGACTACTCCATACACACCACAATAAAATGGTGTTGTACAAAGAATGAATAAGACATTGATGGAAAAGGAAAGAAGCATGCCTAGTGGTGTTGGATTAGGGAAGGAATTTTGGGCAAAGTAAGTGGATATTGCTTGTTACATATTTAATAGATCACCTTCATCAGCGTTGGAGGATAAGGCTCCACATGAGATATGTATTGGTAAGAAACCCTCTCTTTCACATATGAGGGTATTTGGTTTTGATGCATATGTACATGTTCCAAAGGAGAAAAGAACCAAGTTGGATAGTAAATCTAAAAGGTGCATCTTTATTGGGTATAAGGATGGTTTAAAAAGTCATAAGCTTTGGAGCCCAGGAACAAGGAAGGTTGTGTACAACCGAGATGTGGTGTTTAGAGAGGTGAAAGATGGTATTAAACATGAAATCCTACAAAAGGAACCTCAGAAGACATACTTTGAACTAAAGGAGTAATAGGAAGAATCAGACTCTACAATAGAAAAATAATCAGAAGAGGAAGAGCCACAAAATCCATTTTTGAGAAGATCAGTTCGAGAGAGAAGGAAGCCAGAAAGGTGTGGTCCATCTGCTTTCTATTCAAATTTTGATTTACCTATTACTGATGATGATCCCAAAACTATCAGGGAGGTAGTATATTTAGAGGAAACCAAACTATGGAAAGAGGCCATGGTTAATGAAATGGCATATTTGTGTGATAGCCCTGGCCAAAAATCTGTGTAATAAAGTTAATAAAGGAAAAATAATAACCATGGTCATGGGGCACATATTCTGAATTGAATGTTGGGAAAAAACATAGTGATGGGGATCACTTGTGATTAATTAACGACTATGGAAATTTGCAATGGCAATGGAAAAGGTTTTGGAAAGGCATGAGACATTTATTGGCATTTCATTTGTGAAAATAGTGGAAATTAGGAGAAAAGGAAGGTGAAAGGTCACATGTTTCATGTGAGGAGGAAAATGAAGGAAAATAGTTGGAAATTGAAGAAACTAGAGACCTCATTAATAATAAGGATTCTGAGGATCAATTTGTAGCTTTTTGTCAGCTTAATTTTGGAGCTCTCATTTTCTACTCTTTCTCTCTCTCATACTCTTGGACATAATGTTTCCTTGGAGCACTCTTGGAGGAGTGTGGCATACTTAGGATTTGGAGCAAGAAGGAAATGGAAGAGTAGGAAAGCACAAGTGGAAATTGGGATCAACAAATACAATAGGTCTTTCTTGTAGGTACTGAGTTGCATGCATGATTTTTTTGTAGCGGCTACAAGCACTCTCCAAAATTTTTCCTTAGGTTCATTTTGGAGCCTCCCTACCAACCATCCTCAGCAACATGTCTTGCACTATCAAGTACATGAGCTTCAATTGTTTTCAAGCAACGTAATAGCCTATGCATGATAGCATGTTGCATTCCCCTCACAGGATGCTTCCCCGGATTTGGTCTAGCTGCTGGATGGGCAACTCCCTCAACAAATTACACAATTATGGAGGGGAACTAGTCTTCCCTCAAGATATTGCGCAAATCTAACTGGCAACTTGCTAGGCTCAGAAATTGTGCAATCGTATCAGTCAACCTTTCCTAAGAAAACTACACAATTTCTCCCATCAGGATTGGTCAGCCTAGAAATTGCACAATTCTAGGTAGCAGTTAGTTGCTCAACCCAGAAATTTCACAATCCCTCTAGGAAACTAGCCCAGCTCGCTCCCAGAATTGAAAAAAATTATCCCTTAGGAAAGAAAGTTGCTGCATGTGCCATCAAGTTGAGCAGTTCTACCCGGGACCGAGAAAACTTGACTTGCATGCATGGGCTCCTTTTCCTGAAATAGAAAAAAGAAAGATGCAAAAAACATCCCTAGATCTTAGGGAGCTATTTTTAGTAGCTAGAGGTTACATGCAAATATCATTTTAGAACCTTTCCTCCGAGTGTCGCTTTTTCCTAGATTTGTGGTATGCGCATCATGAGCCTCAAACTTATTTATTCGATGCTTCAGAGCTCACTTCTTCACATTGATCTTGGAGCTTTGACATCCCACAACACATCTAGGAGTCTTCGACACATCCAGCTCAACTATTTCCCGTTGAGTCTGCTTAACTTGTCTTTTGCATCATTTTTGTCGGTTTTTGCATTTTGGCATGTATGAGTGCTATTTTCTTGATTTATGTGAACACTTGCTATCGTTTGCATGCATATAAGCTTGTGCTAGCACTGTTGCAGTTTTCGTTAGCATCTTACTGCTGTCACATGCATGACATTGTTTGCATGAATGATTGCCGATTCGATGACTCACTTGACACAAATGCATGTTGTTCTCTATCATGAATCTTGCATTCATTGTTTGCATGCACGATCATTCACTCCTGCTTACACTCAGCATTGCCATGCATTCACATGCCCATTTTCTTTTAGTTGGGTCTAGGCAACCCTGGCCTGGACTCTACCTCACCAAGATAGCATTATGTGATCCTGAGGAGGAAGACTCTGCCATCCTCCCATAAAATGTAAATTTCTTCTTAGTGACTGTCCTTGAATTTTGCATTCTGTAATTCTGAGAGGTAGTGACTATTGGCTGAGAAAATTTCTCAATGCAGTCACTGGTTCTGTAACCCTTGCCAGCTGAAATTGCACATTCCACAATGTCAACACCCAATAGGATAGTATGGATTACACATTGCGCAATTGTAGCATTCAACCAGCCTCTGAGTAGTCTGGACTACCTTTTGCATAGTTCTGATAGCTAGTCTCCCAACCTCCTAGGAAAAATCATGCAATCCTTGCCAGTCAATCCTTGGGTGTGTTGTATGTCATTCCTCAAGTTTTCTTTGGTTTTACCTAACAAATTTCTTGCCATGCATGTCGCCATGTCTCTAGATCTAGCAGGTGTTCGTCTGCCTCTCAACATTTCAGGATTAATGACATCTAAGAGAGCAGCATCAAAGGACACTAACATAACTACAACTGGAGCAATAGTTGAGTGAGTGTCTATAATTTTGCCGATCTATGGAGACACCAAGCTGATTGTAGAAAATAAAATCAAGCTGAAATTGAAAGAGGTCAATGATGCATTTGCAAGCACATTTGGGGAAGACCTTGAAGACCGCCAAGTCTATGTGAACATTAACAAGTCTAGCTTGTACCAGATTTCATGCAGGTATCTTGTGTTCCCATGCGCAGACATGATACATTGGATCGTCTTGCACACTGATCGTGAAACGATGACATTGAGTAGCATCAGTGGGATGAATATTGTTACCTTCAGGGTACAGGATTATGAACATATGTACCATATGCCGAAGCTAGTGATCACGATGGAGACACCCTTCAACATACCCAACAACAATGACAACTCCAAGGATATCTTGAAGAAATGGGTGAAGGAGTCGACCAAATTTAGGATGACAACCAACCAGGTTTACAAGAAAAAGATATCGTGGAAGGTGTATCAATACTTGGTCATTTTTTCATGTCGCCTATGTGGACAAGAGACCATGGAGACCTTCCCGCAGAGTTGGGTGATCATGTGGACCAACTAGAAAGTGAAGCCAAAGCATGAAATTGGTTTGACATGTTGGCTCATAAGTTGAAGGAACAGATAACAAGAGCTCGACAAATGCCAAAATGTCAGCAAGAAGAAACCTACATGTCCACTTACATCTTGGATGCAATCTGTGCCTGTCAGGAGTTCCCGGGCTTGAAGTGGGCATGGACATCAACGGTGATCTTTGTCAACAATTATTGTAAAATGTTGTCCTAATGCAGCTTCAGAGAAGTTATCACACAATTGTCAGATCATTTTGTCACCCCAGCATACAAGATGATATTTGAGCAGGATCCACGTTGCATGTTGAAGGCAACAATGGAGGCACTGCTCGACATAACAGATTAGTATGCCTCACTATCTGACACCTTCATATGGATGTAGAGCACAGAGAAGTCTCCACATGTTTTGCAAAAGTTTTCCTTGGACAAGCTCGTCATGCAAGAAGTATCATACCACATCACGGTGAGACTGTTAGCTAGGCTGCAATGGAAGAAGAAGGCACCTTGGCCCGGTCTTCCGTTGCCAATCGGGTTATACGAGATATAGAATTTCAAGCATGTGGATGTCAAAGAAAAAGAAATCAAGAAATATACTTTCGACATCCGAAGCTACAATTCATATGACCCACATTGTTTTGTAAAATATCACTGCGCGAGAGTATAGTTTTAGTGTATTAAAGGGGCATGTCATTGGGTGGAGGAGGACCCATGGAGATATTGTTACAGCTTCTTGAGGCTCAATGAACCAGTCGGCATTGCTGTGAAATGGTTAACGAAGCAGCATGAAATAGCATCCATGAGAGCAGCAACAGCAACAACATCAACAAAGGTAAACATAACGATGTGCGATAAAGTCAAGAGCAAGATTGCCGATAGCACGGAGGAGGAACAAAACAGTAAGTTCCAAGAAGACCCACTTGTGAAGAAACGAACTTTGGCAATAGAGTCAAAGAGGCAATAACGTGATAAGAGGAATGCGCAAAGGGAGATAGAGAAATGAAGAATGGAGGAAATAGATAAGGAGTTGCATGAGTTGAAGGACCAACTACGGAAGGAACAAGAGTTGCGCAGAGAGGAGAAGGAAGCACAGAAAGAACAGGTACAACACGGGGTGTAACATGTACAGACAGATGAAATTGTGCCCGTACATGTAGTAGAATCATCCGAATAGTTGGTACCAAGCAAGCAGGGTGAGGAGTCACTTAAGCAAGACCTTTCTCAAGAGATTGAACAAGTACTTGAGTAGATGGATACAAATATGAAGAAACATGAGTTTGAGCAAGACATTGACTTCATGCCTTACCACCACGAGGTCGACTTACCAGCTTCACTTGATGTGGAAGTGGAACAAGTCCCAAGTGACCAAGGAGACATTGAGATCCTTGGAAACAATCCGGAAGGAGATATGCAAAAGATCTCATTCAATGAGTCGCAACATAGAGTTGTGAAATCTCATAGAGTGTATACTCCAGATGAAAAAACATCTCCTACATAGTTTGAGGAATGAGTGATCATGTCTGACATGTGCAAACATCTTGCAACATTGGTCGATGCTACTAGAGCATATGTCGAAGCCACTAGCTAGAGTGTTCACTTCATGATAGCAAAGAACGCGCGAATGGCTAAGGAGTTACAGATGGACAAGCAATGAGGAGAACTGGTTACAACATCTTCCCAAACACAGTTGAAGAAGGTAATACTAGATGAATTATTGTCCCTTGAGTCAGTCATGTGGGTGTTGTATTCCAAGTTTTTCACTGTGTATAAAGCTGTTGTCCATCTCAACAATTGGAAACAATGATGTGCTAGGAGAGCATGTATCTTGTCAAACGTGCATAATATTGTTGAATACATGCAAACACGGACAATGATATACAAGGGATCCCCGTTACACTTTCCCAAGATGATGAAGCCCGGAGCAGTCGAGCTGAAGACACGTATCCGGAGTCAGATCGGGAACTATGAAGACCTTCCGCAGCTCATCACTAGTCTATAGTCTTCCCATGCATGGTTATTTAGCAGGATGGATGTTGTTATGCGCTCACACATGAACCCATCTATTGGGACACTCACCTAGGCAAAGATAAAGGCACAGGTCTGACTGGAGCTTGACTTGTAATTTAAAGATTTGATGCACATAGCCACCAGCACAATCTTGGTGATCAGTGCAGACACCATGCATCAGTATGTCGCTAGTCTAGCCGCATTCAAGACAATGATGCGCATGTATCAAACGAGTTGGATAGAGGATCTCAAGTAGTGTACTTGGATGCTATGGAGGTAAGAGTTCATTTCCACAAAGATGTCACCACAAAGTACACAGACACCATCGTGAACTACTAAGCTTGGCATCAGTTCACCACTGTTGACCATCGTGAGGATGTCGAAGACTTGGTCTTCCCATAGTTCTCTGAGTCATTGTAATTTCCTGCATGGCTTGCTCAAGCCTATTTTGTCTCACATGGGTACATGTGAAGGTTGTATGTAATGTTTTGTCAAGTGAAAGTTCAAGTGTCGATAGTTGGATGTAACAGTCATAGAGTAAATGAAGAGTCATGAGGATAAGTGAATAGTCACAAAGGGGAATGTCAAGGCCCACTATTGTAGGGATTAATGCATGGGTATTTGGTGATGTAGAAACCCTCAAGGATCTTCTGGGGATCCTTGGAAGACAGCCAGATTAGCTACAACAATCACAAATATGTATCCATATCTATGTTTAAAAAATGAATATCAAAGCGAGAAGGACTTATTACGTCAAGTATTAGTGTGGTGTTGCTGGAGAGCGCAATGTAGCTAGGTGGAAGACCCCTCAGCCAGCTCCAGATCAAAACCTGCACATAGAAAAGACAAGCGTAATATCACAACATAAAACCTTGATAAACAATGCATGAACATATAAAGATATCTAGTTGCATATATCTAAGCCACTCATGATAACAATGTTGTGTAAACATATAAACAAGTTATACTACCAACATCATGGAGTAGACAACACAATTTCATTTCTATATTGATGTAGAAAGAGTGACTACAATCGTTGGTTGTATCAGCCTTCCCTTACCCCTCCAGCTCCTCTCTCTCTCTCTCCCTTCTTAACCTCTTCTGATGTCTTAGTCTGAGACTTTGCTCGATAGTTAAATAGGAACTCATTTCAAATGTTTAGACACCTTTCACAATGGCCCTAGCCTTGCATATATAGCATGTGAGGATAGGTTTGCCAAGTCCTTCATGAGTTCCATTAAGCAAAAGTAGTGATGTTTACATGCCTTTGTGCTCTTTCCCATTTGTATACTCCATTAGGAATTAGTAATTTCTCCAAACAGGTTGAGTTTTGATGTTTCCCTATTTTTGTGAGCTAACATAGGAGAGAATATTGGGATATTTCTTGGTCAACTTATTCTGTTGACCCATAGAAACTCATTAAGGTTCACTAACTCTCTTCCCAAGGTAACAAATAGAGTTACCCTAGGCACTAACAAACCCTTAGCCTTGCTACGAAGCTTTATAAAGCAGGTTGCTAGTGTTTAGACAATGTTAGCTTGACAATTGGGCCTGTGAACTTGGTTAGTCCTTCAGTCATAATGTATTTCTCCTCTGAGTTTGTGAGGAGGTCATTTTCTTGTATAACAAATGCTCCCTAAAGTGTCATTTTAGAGGCTGCAATGATGGCCGAAATACTTTATATTTAACTGTCCTTTTCGTAGGAAAAAAGTGAGAGAGGATCGAAGCTTCAGGAAGTATGAGAAACCTGATACAACACCTATATAAAACAACTAAAATTATGTCCTAAGTTAGACATTCCCACTCTTAGTACCTATGTCAGAGTGATTTTCTCAATAAAGAGATATGACGATGCTGGTCGCCGAGAAGCACAATGCAGAACCCGTGTCATAATACGATTATTCTGATGAGATGTCTCCAAAAAACAATAAACACAACCTGGGAGAGGAAACAAGGTTGAGTGATGCAAGCCTCTACCCAAGGTCTTGATTTTCTCTTCACTGCAACATCATAGATCGATACATGTGAATATAGGTGTTGAGGTCGAACATGCATGAAATCCTCTGATTACTAATCAATAATGGAGACCGTTAATAGATGCGAGGATGGCCACCAATAATGGTGATGGTCTCCAAGATGCACAGTACAATATAGTGAGCGTGAATAATGTTTTTGTTGTTGAACACTCCTAGAATCGTTTAACTAGGAGCTAATAATGAAAACTCCTAACCAAAGACAAGGTGACTTGCCACTGATGTGTACATGTACCAAGGCACTGAAGTGTTTCTGGGTCTTCTTCCTACATAGAGTGTTGAATTCGATAGGAAGAGACCTATCGAAAGGTAGGCAATAAGGTGTCCTAAATCAATCGACACAAAATGGGACAAGAATTATTGTTTTTTGAGGAATCTTTTGAGCATTGGGTCAAAGTGACAGAGGGCATGATGATAGGATATGCTTAATGGTTTGATGGAGGAAAAAAAAGATAAAGGTTTTGGATGGTAAGATTCATATTGAGAGGTTGTCATAAGGAAGGTTTATCTGAGGGAGTGCCATGTTCAAGGGAGCGACTGCTACCAAAAAACTCTTTTCACAATACGAAAGACAAAGCAATTGTATTGTACAATTTCCCCATCTGATTAGTTTAGTGAGTCTAGATGGGTAAACTCATTGATATTTTCATGTTTCAAGAGTTTGAAAAGGATCGTAAAAAGAGTGACTCTGTGCCCTATCTAATTAGTTTAATGAGTCCAGACAGGAAAACTCAGTGGTCTTTTCATCTTTCAAGAGTCTGAAATGATCATAAAGAGAAACTCCATTCCTCATCAATTTAATTTAATGAGTCCATATGGGAAAACTCGGTGGTCTTTTCATATTTCTAGAGTCTGAAAATATCATAAAGAACAACTCAAGAGTGTTCCCTTTGTCATAGTTGTACTGGGTGCGACAAAGGTTTAATAGTATACGCGAAAAGGTTCCTTTCACGTAAGTTAATATACTGAGTCCGGATAAAGAGAAACCTATGCTCAATAGATGTTTGCCTCATTTTTTTACAAGTATGAGGAGACAGAGTAAACTTGATATTCATCGTGAAACTTTAATGTGTCATGCAACGACAAACTCAATATACCTTCATCGAATTTTAATGAGTCAAATGAAGAAAACTCGAGGTATATTTTTTAGTTTAGTGAGAGGAAAAAGAGGTAAAAGAACTTCTCATTCATTCTTCATAGATTTAACGAGCCCGAAGAAGGGAAAAACTCGGGAATTTTTATATTTAAGAGCAAGAAATAGTCCCAAAAAATAAATCACTCATATTGTCGTTGTAGGTTTTTAACGAGCCTAATGAAAAAACTTGGGGTTTTTTCGATTTAATGAGCAAGAAAAGTTCCTAAAAAGAATTCTCAAAGCTTATTCATAAGTTCTTAACGAGCCTGAAGAAGGAACTCGTGGTTTTTTCGATTTCACAAGTGAAAAAAAGTCCCAACAAAGAATTTTCAGTAGATCATTTTCAATTTAGTGAGCTTGAAAAAAAGAGAAAAGAGTTGCTCGGATTGTCGTCATACATGTTTAGTGAGCTTGACGCTGAAAAACTTGGGGATTTTTCATTTCAAGAGCAAGAAAAAGTCCCAAAAAATAACATTCTCATATCTTCTTTGTAGTAGTTTGACGAGCCCAAAGAAGGAGTGTAGTATACCTAGGGGGATAATATGGGGTACAAGGGGAGGTACCCAAGGGAATATTGTAATAATGGGATGGGCCATAGTAATAAACAAGGTGGTTAACCTGTATCATGTAAGGGACCACAAGTAGTCAACAATAATGTAATAAGCCCATGGTATTTGATAAATGGCATTGAGGGAGCCATGGTAATGACCCATGGTATTATATGTATGAGGCCTATATAGAGGCTAGAGACTTGCCATTGAGAGATGTCAAGGATTATTGTATGAATAGGAATATGGCTTGTGGAGTGTTCTCCTTCCTTAAGGAGTGAATGTATGGTGTTGCCCTACCTTAAGCATTTGATATCAATAAAGAATAAATTCTGTCTATATTCAGATCTTGTTATTCTTGGGTTTATTTTTATTTTCAGGTCAGATCTGTAACAGTGGTATCAGAGAACTTTCTTGGGCAAAGTGGAGAATATTTTATTTTATTTTTTTATTTTTGCAAGAATTTTTTGGGGCGACGAGTTTGCAGAGTAGATATGTATGTTTTGGTTCAAAAAATCTGCAAAATCTAATTGCAAATTTAGATTTTTTTGTGAAAAAATACACAAGTTCAAAAAAAAAAAATCTGCCAAATGGGAGTCCAGATGAGGGAGATATTGCTGATTTAAAAATCAGTTGGGTTGGAGACATTTTTTCGGGGTGGCGAGTTTGTGGTGCAGATCTATAGATTCTGGTGCAAAATATGCAGAATCTAATTGCATATCTGGATTCTTTTTGAAAAAAAGCCCAAGTTCAAAAAAAAAATCAGTTGAATCATAGTCCAGATGAGGGAGATATCGCTGATTTAAAATTAGCTCTTTTTTCATAATTGTTTTGTGACGGCGAAACAGTTGCAATGCGGATATGAAATTCCAGTGCCTAGATCGAGATTTCTACCACATGGGAATATGCAGAATGCTTGTTCCATTTCCAAAAATAGGTCATAATAGGGATTATGAGCAATATTGACAGAATTGTGACAATTCCAAATTTTCGCCAAGTAAGTGAATTTTTCCCAAACCCTCTTCATGGTGATTCTATATTTTACAGGAAAAGATAATGGTCCTACTATTGAAGAATACATAAAAGCAAAAAAGTAAACATTGGCACAACATTGGAGATTTGCGGTAGTGGCTCATTTTTCAGATGAGGTGGCCACATGGTGGGAATTACAGAACAAAAAGAAGTTGTACAACTTTTCAGATGAATAATTTGAAAAATTACTTTTGGACAGATGGTCTCATGCCAGAAAACAAGATAATGAGAAACATGTGGGGTTATTTCCTACAAGTATCTCATTATTGCATGTTCATGGATTGCTTCAGAAGGAGAAGATCATTGTGTCTATAAATCCTAGTTGCAAACAGAATATTATAAATGTCAATTTGGCAAAAAGATTACAAGTCCCAGCAAAACAAATGGAGCACACACATGTTTATAATGAGGAGGTGCAAGTTTATAAAGATTTGAAGATTTCTATGGAAAAGAATGTATTTCATTTTGATTTGTATGTTTTAGATATGGCTAATGTGGATGTTGTTTTGGGATACCCTTGGATGGAATTGGTGGGTACTATCAATATGAATGTGCAGAAGAAAACCCTGAAGCTCTGGTATAAAAAGAAGAAATTTACATTACAATATATTTCCATCAATAAATAGGTAGAGTCCAAGGAGGCTGAAGCAGAAGATGTTCCAGGGACTGACAGATCAGATGATGAGCCCTTGATGGATGAATCCAAGGAGGCTGAAAAAAAAAATATTACAGGAATTGATACATCAGATGAGGACTCAGTGGTTGAAGTAATATTGGAAGATAAGAAACAACAACAGACACCACAACATGTACTAGATACCAATCAGGTTCCATTAGGTGGTGAATTAAAGAAAGATACACTGTTGGTTAACACTTCATCATATAACCACCCACATCACCCCGCAAGAAAACAACCAACAAGATGGCAAAGAATTAACCACAGGGACAATAACCCCTGCATGATAGATAGAGAGGGGCGATGATCCACCTACTACGCATCAACATGTTGGCATTATGGCACTGGTTTGGAGCTATGGCTCAGGTGTTGTCCTTGATGGCAACTATCTTTGTTCACAGATCTCAGTTCAGACATTCAGAAAGAAGAAAAAGACATATACGCGGGTTTATCTAGTCGAAGACGCGTATACACGCGGGTTATACGTTGAAAAAGTGCGTATATGTTGGGGATCATTCTTTTGGTCCATGGTTGTTAGTCCTTGGAACCTGAACCTATGTTTTGGACCATGGCGTCTCGTCGGATGTGTTGATCCCTAGTTTTGGGTTCATGGTATTGAAATGTTATGGTTTTGGACCATGGTATTGAGGAAGGCCTAAGACTATAAAAGAGGAAGGAGATCTTGTGGCAAATGAAGATCTGAATTATCATTGAACATTTGATAAAGTGCTAGAGCTGGTATATTGGTAATGGTGCAGATCTGGATCTGAATGAAGAAGGAATATTAGCACAAAAGGAGGATAAGTTCTATTCATGGGTCATAATCTTTAAGCTTGAATGATAGTATCTTTGTATGATTTTGATCTGCTAGATATGGCGCTTGCTTGATCTATCTGATAATTTGGGTTAATTGGTGGTTGAATATTTAAAAGTGTGAATTATCCTTTATAAGATCTGTATGCAGGTTTAGTAAGGCGAAGGCACGTATACACGCAGGTTCAGTAAAGTAAAGACGCGTATACGCAGGTTGTTCCATGCACAGAAGCGTATGCATGCTAGTTTCAGGCTGTTGAAATAGCGTATATACTCTGAATTTTGATCTAGCTGCTTTTGTCTATTGCTACTGTGTTCTGGGTTCTGTTTTCTGGTGTATGGTTTCTGGTACTGTGTTTTGGGTACAGCTGGTGAAAAGTATCTACTTGATTCAAATCTAATTGGTGAAAAGGAGATTGTTTGATGCAAAAATTCTTGATGATTGATTGATGTTCATGGATCTAGTTTGAAAATTTATGAAACGTGGTCCCTGGAAGTAAGAGAAGGTTGTAGCCTTCTGTAGGCTAGAACCTACGTACTAGTATCTTGGCTAGTATAAGAGCTAAAGAGGGGGTTGTAGCTCCCTTCCAGGAGAAGCTGGAAAACGAGAGAGAGTTGTAGCTCTCTGCAAGTTGCAACCTGCGTACTGGTAAAGGACTGCACCAGTACATTGTAAACATAAGTTTCTAATTAAAGAAAGATAGAGACGAATTGCAGCTAGTGCTTTTCACCCACATTGGGTTTCCACCTTATATCTTGTGTTCTTGTGTGTGATTGTCTTTCTGATCTGTTTTACTGTATCTGGTTACTGGTTATTTGATTATGCATCACAGATTAACAATCATCATCAGAAAGTTAAAGTAAATTAAAAGTTTTCTTTGTATACACGGTTTTCCTTCTGAATAGTTGCATATATACGCGAGTTTAATTAACTGAAGTAGCGTATACAATTTGGTTTTTAAAAAGGAACATTTGACTTGATAATACTGATTCAGCCCCCCCTCTCAGTATTATTTCCAACACAACAAAGAAGAGTTGCTAGGGTCAACCTCCATCTCAAGTGAGTGAGGCACCAGCTAGATCGAGAACTCACCTTTCTCTAGGATGGCTAGATTCACATGCATGGTACCAGTGGACTACTCTTTTGCGTAGATCTTATTATTTGTGTTCTTTCCATGTTTCAGGGATGAAACATGTTAAGGGGGGTGGAATGTAGTATACCTAGGGGGGATAATATGGGGTACAAAGGGAGGTACCTAAGGGAATAATGTAATAATGGGACGGGCCATAGTAATAAATAAGGTGGTTAATCCGTATCATGTAAGGGACCACAAGTAGTTATCAATAATGTAATAAGCCCATGGTATTAGATATATGACATTGAGAGAACCATGGTAATGACCCATGGTATTGTATGTATGAGGCCTATATAGAGGCTAGAGACTTCCCATTGAGAGATGTAAAAGATTATTGTATGAATAGGCATATGGCTTGTGGAGTGTTCTGCTTCCTTAAGGAGTGAATGTATGGTGTTGCCCTACCTTAAGGGTTTCATATAAATAAAGAAGCAATTCTATCTATATTCAGATCTTGTTATTCTTGGGTTTATTTCTATTTTCAGATAAAATCTATAATAAGGAGACTCAAGGTTTTTTCAGATTAACGAGCAAGAAAAATACCATAAAAGGAATGCTCGATTCTTCTCGATCTCATTCTTGACCATAGAAGGGTCTGTGCCATGCATTTCCTTATAAGACCAAGGGAAAACATTGCGGAAGTCCTTAAAAGGGTAGGTGAAGCTCACAACTTCCTTGGGATTGTGATTGGCTCCAATCTGGATGTTTTCCATGATTCCTGTCTTGACTGAAATATCAATGAAAAATGTATTTGAAAGATTTCCCATGTTCCCTTCCAAATGCAAAGTTTGGACAGTCATATAAGGTGAGGGAATGATTTCAGGTGCATCAAATGACCATATTTGAATGGGCATCATGTCCAAATCATATATCGAAACACGATGGTGAGATTCCTCCCAAGGTTGCTCTTCAACACACATGATCTCTCTAATAGCTTTGTCTGAAAGTAGGACTTAATTGAGGAGATTGTAAGAAGGATAATTTATGGTAGGGGAGGTAGTGTCGTTGGTCGTGACCAAAGTGACCAAAGGTTCAGATGTATATTGAATGGTTTGGTAGGCCAATTCATCTGCTAACAGTAACATTTGTTTTTTGTAAGTGTCAATGTCTGAAGGGGCCGGGAGGATCCAAGGATCAGTTGGTTCATGAGGAATGGATGAAACCATAGATAATTTTTGTGGAACCGTGGGTGGCGAGAGAGGAAAACAACCAATCAGGGGAGATCCCTTAAATAGACCGGTACCGATACTAACATGAGAGTCAGCTATGCCATCCACTAAAGGTACAGTGCTGCTAAGAAACGAGGAGTAATCTCGGGTGTAAAAGGACAGTTGGTCCACCATGAAAATTCTCCCAACCAATGCAAACAAGATGAGGCGAAAGAAAAAATACACAATGACATTCATGGTATAAGTCCAACTAGGGCCCAAAAATAGATTATAGCCGAGTCTACGATCTATGACTTCAATGTCCATGGTTACATTTTCCCACTCAGAGTGATAGGGTAGTTGGAAAGGTAACCTTTTGGGATGGATTTATGGCCTTCGAATGCCTCAAGGGAATTTGACGGTGGAGAGAGGGTTGGATAACCCAAGGTGAGCCAACATGAATTTTATATGATGCAGGTTGAAGCACCTTCGTCAATGACAGTTCTATGTATTCCTTGCCCTTTCGAAAATATTTGCACTTGAAATGCAATCTGGTGTGAAAGGGGAGATTTACATTTGTCCATGTTGAAAATCACAAGCATGGAATCCTGAGATTTGATACCACCAATTGTTGAAAGCAGAGCTTTCCTTTTTACTAGACAGGTGTTTAATACTTCGAGCGCCAACCTAGCTGATGGTGCTTGTGCTAAATCTTCTACAATATTGTAGTTCTGGGAAACACATGAAGATGTTGTTGGTATCCTAAATTGCCCTATTTTCTACCGCATTTCCATCAATATCAACCTCTGTTTTACCTTAATACAAGACCCTTCTTTCCTGCACTAGTACAAGATGGTTACCCTTTTCCTACACATGCTCATAGTTTACATTAAGATTTGCTACAACACTTTATTAATCTTTTTATGTATATTTCATGTTATTTACATATTCTTGCAACTCATATTGATTTCCTAGAAGTAATCATGGAACGTAGTGTTAATAATGTATGAGTTCACTAGTGCGGGAATATTCCTGCACCACCACTGTCCGAGATTCCAAGAACTACCTTCCACGCGGAGAAATCTCGATCTTCCACTCTGAGTTTAACTGCTAATAAATTGAAGTAGGTGACATGCATCCAGGGATTTTTCTCCAAATATAGATCATGGGCCAACGAAGCTAGTGTTGTTATAACCATTGGCCAAGTTTGTAATTCGGTTACTAAGTTTGTTCAGCTGAGAGGCCTGAACAACAATTATCTGTAATTAGTGTAAACGGCTTAGTTCTGAAGGATATATATGATGTAAATAGTAGATAGAAAGGGGAGTGAACCATTGATTATTATTTTGGTTTTATGTAATTTGGTTATTGCTTCGTTCTAGGGCTGGACTACTTCGTAAAGTAATTTTCCGAATCAAGTAAATACAAGAGGATCATTATGGTTTGCACACACAACGTGTAATTTCGTCTTTGATGTGTTATTTGAAGTGTTGATCTCTTGTGTTCCTTAGAAGGGGAACAAGATGGTTGGCCAGGGCCCGACCAACCCAACTCATTGATCCCTCTCACTTTCGTGACTTGGGAAGATGGTGTGTTTATTTCGTAGCAGCTGTGTGATGAAATAGTTTAATTGTTAATCTTTGAGTTCTAAATTAAAGTATCTTCTGTAGCATATGTGGGGAACAAATCCGTAGTTTGCAAAGTATTTGTGTTCATTTCCGATTATAAGATATATTTTACGCATTTATTTTATTCTTGCTTTCTGTTTTAATTCATTTTCGAAGAAGATTGTGTGAGGAACTGCTTTCTTCACCAGTGTGTGTTGTTGCTTGCACCACACTCAGTAATTTGTTGTAGCAAACATTAAATCACTCACCTGCATTTTATTTCCCATTATTTCACAATTTAATGAATCAATAAATCAAGTAACTGTTATTGGTATTAAAAGTTCATCTGTAAAATGATCTAGAAGAAGTTATATTAACTACCAAATTATACTTGCAAAGAATATCATTATTGTGGGTGAAGTACCAAACTTGGTTGACACATGCAAAGTACTTAGGCTATTGATTGATTCTTTTATAAGTGTTTTAGCTCATGAAGTTTATTTCCCTTATGAAGTTTAATGAGTTGAAGTATTTTCTTTCTCATAGCTAATTAATTCAGAATTTCATTACAGTTGCAATTCCTTTTCAGCATATATTTTCAGTTTTCGAAAGTAAACTAGAAATTGAGCAAAGGGAACCCTGCTTCGGAACAAGAGCAAGTCTCATGACACTAAAACAGAGTGCTCCAAGCCCTGAGGCTTAGAGAACCTTCATTCATACATAAGTATTCAGTAAGGAAGATTAAATATACTCTTACACAATAATACTGTACCTGCACTAGTGCAAACAAGATTGCAACTGTGCAAGGATAGGTTTTTTGTGTGGAAGAAATACTAGAAGAAAGGAAGAACTCTACAAGGGCCAACTTATTAGACTACTTATCATCCATCTAGAGATTAACATAGAATTTCATTTAGAATTTATGATTGTTTTTGCTGTGTTGAAGTTCTTTACTTGATTTACTTGCAAATTGTCTTTTACATTCCAACACTAGATTTGCCTTGGTGTAAATTACCTTTCCAATTATTTTCTATCTGATTCTGCAAAACATTCCCTTCAAGAAGTATGGAAAGAAATAGGAAAAGTTCATATCATTTCTGGCATTTCCTATTCTTCGTCTCTAAGTTTACGAAACCCTCAAGTTGACAATTAAGTGTTGAGGAGTTTGCTCAAGCACAATTCCTGCACCCAACATTTTGGCGCCATTGTCGGGGAGGCGATTTGAATTGGTAAGAATATTCCATTTTTTGCAATAGGGGTAAGTTTGCTATTATTTTTTTCTGAAGTGTGCTTCTATTATTTGGAGTTCATAGGTGCCGATTTATTTATAAAACTTGTAGCTTTTACTTTTTGAATTTCGTTTGTCATTTTTTTGAAATGAATGCCTAAAGAGGTAGGGGTCCGAATCCCACTAGGGGCCAACAAAAAACTGACAAATCTAAAACCAAAACTCATATTAGGCTTCTTTTGCAGGTAGAAAGTCCAAACAAACTCAGACTCAACACACAGGAATAGTCCACCTAGTCTCTGGTAGCAGTAGTTCAGGTGTGAGTGTTTTGGGAAAATTTAGTATTTCTTCAAATGCCTAACCCTCTAGACCTAGTAGCTAGCCTAGAAACAATAGACAAATTACTTCGTTGTTTTTCCTATAATTAATAGATAAGAGAAAGAAGAACAAAGGTACCAACCTGCAACCTTCACTCGATCCCTCTCTACTTTGATCGATTTCACCGCTCCTTTCTGTACTTAACTCACTTGGAAAGTACCTACACACAAGCTGAGATAAAAACCCATCAAAGCATACAATAATGATGATCTATTAATTAAACATATCATAGAATCCAGAATAGATATACATCATATAAACACATGAATGGAAAAATTTGAGAATTCTTTATTAATAAAAGGAAAGATTACAACCCATCTAGATGCATGCTCGATTTAGTGTCATCCTTCCAAATTCAAAGCCTTCTCTCCTCATAAAACAACAATTTGACATCATCACCATACTCTTACAAATCTCACTCAAACAACATTTCCTTAGCTCCATAAGTTCCAACCTAGACCAACCTTTGAATGCACGGTCAATTTATCGCTGAATGGAGGATTTTAAGCCATTAATGAC
Source organism: Pinus taeda (assembly GCA_000404065.3). Lineage (NCBI taxonomy): Eukaryota > Viridiplantae > Streptophyta > Pinopsida > Pinales > Pinaceae > Pinus > Pinus taeda. The sequence continues at coordinate 167,576 of APFE030822645.1, read as the reverse complement.
CCTCAAGAAAGCTTTTCCAAAAATGGAAAGTGGTTCCATGGAGGAAGGGATAATGGATTAAGGTTCATTCATCATCTTCCTCATCCAAAAGTGAGCTCAATCCATCTGGAAACTTCCAGAAGCATTCATTGGATGAGGAATCCAATGGATTCATTTCAAAAATTCGATGAATCTCGCTCAGCGTAGGTGAAACAAAGGCCAATTGCGCTACAGTTCACCCAGACAGTGTAATTCCTGCATTGCAATGCAACCTGATAAAGAGCCACCTGCGATGATCTCCTTAGGGGCATTTTTTGGATGAATGGTGACATGGAAACTCTTGGGAGGCAAGCATGATGTAGGTTTACCTCATTAGGGAATGAAAACAACTGAATTAGGGATTGATGGAACCTAATTATATGGATCCGGAAGCTGGGGTTAATGTGAACAAATTGACCTGTAGCAGTTGCCCCCTAAAGCATGAAGATGAAAATAAACATGTCGAGTGAGATGCTTTACCACTTGGAGAGAAGGTTTTGAAATGGGAGGAGACCTACATCAGTTACAATACATATGTCATGATACTTTGATTTTTTCTCACGAAGTAGCTGAGGGAAGGCATACCCATGCTCAGCTTATAAACCTTCATTAAATGTAAAAATATAGTCATCTACGAATATAGACCCATGAATGGATGACCATGAATGTAAGGCCATTTGTACATTTGATATAGTACTCCTGAAAAATATATCGCAGCCCAAATGGATGAAACTAGATCTGGGGTCTTCAATCTCGTCCAATCTTTCACTCAAGTACAAGTCTAACCATGTGAATAGATGATTTGAGGTCGAACATGGAGAGACATCGTCTAATTACCAGCCAATGATGCAAGCCATTAACAGATGCAAGAGGAATCATCGATAATGATAATATCCCTCAAGGTATTGCAGTACATTTTGTAAGGTGTGAATAAATTATTTGATGTTGAATACCATATGAAGTATTTTGGTCGAAGGCCATTGATGTCAACCTATTACCAGAAGCGAGAAACTTGCCATTGATGTATGCAAGCCTCAAGGTACTGAAGGGGTGTTTCTAAGTCAACTTCTTGGATGATGTACTGATGTCAACAAGAAGTGACTCGTCACAGGAGGGCCTTGATGTATCCCACATCAACGACATGAAATGAGGTAAATGATTTTGGAGATGAAACATTGATTGATGACACAAGGTTCAGGAATGGCGGGCATGAAAATGAAGGTTTACTGTATTGTAAAGGATGAAGGTTTAAACTGAATGACTTCTCTTGAACATATCGGTGACACTGAAGTGAATTGGTAGCATTGAACCAAAACAAAGTGATAGATGGTATGATACACCAACGGTGTGATAACCATCAAGTTGAATGACCCAACCCACATAGCCATTGTGTTGAGGTGAAAGTGTCATGTTCAAGAGCGACCTACTACCATAAAGTTTTCTTGGCTTTTCCCATTTTCCCCAGTCATTTCTGACTAGTACCTCTTTATTTTTATCAAGTTTGAGGAGGATAACATATTCTTGTTATATAATTCCACCCTTCGGGTGAATCCATCGCTATTTGATGTTTTAATGAGTCTAGCGAAGGTGAAACTTGGTCTTGTCTAGATGGACAAGTTTGTCACTATTTAATGTTTTTAACAAGTTTAACAACAAAGATAACTCGTCCTTTTCACATTTAGAGAGTCTAAAAAGGGACTAAAAGGAAAATCCAAGAGTTCTTTTTTGTAAATTTCTCTCCCAAGTCCGAAAAAGCATAAAACAATACAAGAGAGAACCTATTGATCATTTTTGACCAACGAGTACCTTTTTTGTAATTAATCTATCTCAGCCCAAAAATGGGGTAAACCTACACTGAGTAGATATCGATTCTAATCCATTAACGAGCTAGAAATGACAAATGCTCGACAATTGTTTCATGTTTAGAGAGTCTAAAAAGAGCTTAAACAGAACTCCAAGGGGGTTTCTTTTTCGTTTTTAACTAAGCTCAAAAAAGCGATAAAAGTTTGCTTTGTGGTCAAAGATGTTCAATTTACATGTAAGCACGTCATAACTACTTGTCAGTTGTTAATCCTATTCAAGATACCATCAAAAGATTAAACAATTCATGTTCATGGATTAAATAAATGAAAACTAATGTTTACTTGATTAATGTGCAAGAAATAAACATAAAATATGGTTCTTACCATTCATTTTCACCATCTCGTTTTTACCTTGTGATCTCTAGAGCAGTTTTTCCTAAATTTAACCAGTTGATTGCGGAGGATTGAAGGGATCATTCCTTGTGTTGTTTGGACCAGGTAGGAACTAGCTCTATTCTCTTTCATTTCATTTATCTCCTATTTTAGTCAAGAACATTTTAGGGTTTTGAGGTCCCTAGGGATTATTTTTCAAATTAGGAATTTGAAATGGTAATCATATGGAGAGAACGAGAGTATGAAGTGCAAGATATCATAGCCTTGAGTAATCAAGGAATAGTAGAGGACCTATGAAATTGTGGATTACTCAATTATTTTAAGTTATCCAGCATGCGACAACAGATGGATCTTTTACGATTTCTTGTTCAATCATGGGATCCGACTGATCAGACATTTCACATTCGGGAAAAAGAAATCCCTTCTACCATTGATGATATATACTTCCTAACTAGTCTGTCGAGGCAGGGTGCCCCCATTTCACTAACAGATCTTGCCCATGGAGGTAGACTGGTGAAAGATTATGTGCGAAAATTCTATAGGCAAGGTTCCCAACATAGTAAAGACGGAAAGATACTTATCAAGGATGTTAGTGATTTACCCCTAAGGATGATCCTTTTTACCATTGCCAGATTGGCTTGCAGTTCCATGCTTCATTTGGCCAACAAATCATACATGAAATATGCCTTAGAATGTTTAGAGCCAAAAGTATTCAACTGGTGCAAGGTTCTCCTTTCATCTGTGAAAGAGCAACTGACCAACCTAAAAAAATCAAAGATCAAAAATGTTACACAGCAGTTTGTCACTGTCTCCTTGTCAGCCTCCCTGCTGTGTCATGAAATCAAATCCATCATGCTCATGCTCTCTGAAATGGCCAAAAAACCCTCTTTGCCTAAGTTTATTAGATCATCGCGACTGTTATTGAAATAACCGCGCTGACTGGCGGATGATAGTGCAATTGGTGCGCTGCCAGCGCGGAAGCACACAGGTTTCCCACGCCGATCGAATTTCATAGCCAGCGCACCCTCCACTTGTATTAATTCGCGCTGACCAAACCTCTTCAGTAATTGAGATGCGATGTCAGCGCGCCAGTCCAGTTATGCACCTGCGCTGATCCTGTTTGGGCAAGTTTGTTCTAACAGCCAGCCTTCCAGATGACTCCAGACTTGGTTGTTGGCTTTGTAAAGGTCGCCCTCCCTTCTATGGCATGTTTGTTCGTCATATGATCCACCTTTCTTGGAGATAAGCTTATCCTTCCACCATTCATGGAGACTCCTTCTCCTATATAAGCCTCCACCATTGCCATAAGCAGCTAGTTTTTGACATATAGACTTTGACATAGAGGAATTCATAGTGCTTTAGTGCTGCTCTTAATAGGAATTTGGTGTGTCAAGTGTGGATTGCTAGAGAGCTTAAGGAAGGTTATGAAGTTTTGTTTCCTTGTATGAGAGAGAGAGTTGTTTGTCTTGGGAGATCTACCTTCAAGGGTGAATGCTTATGAGACTTGCTGGGTGGACCCTCTTGAGAAGGACTTAGCGTCAAAACATTGGTTGTACCTTTCTCTGTTTTGATTAATAAAAGATAGATGACTACTGTTATGGTTCCATTCTCATTTGTCTTATAATGGTTAATGTGAATTACATCCTTTCTGACTGATGTATAGTTTCTTTTACTAGATTTTACGCTTGTGTTTGTCTTCTCTTTGCTTGTGCAGGTGTCCGCCCATGAGGATAGTGGAGGATTGTGACCGGCCAGAGTGAAGAAGCGAGAGCGGCATCTCTTCATCAAACATAGCACTGGAATCCAAGTAGGTGTTAATTACCCACTTTGTAATTGCAACTAGGAACTTGCAGAGTAGCATTGATTGATTGTTGCTAGACCCATTCTGGGCTAGTAGGGATCGCCTCTATCCGTAGAGGGGATTTACCTCACCAACAATTTGGCGACTCCACTGGGGAGCGTTGCTTGTGTCTTTTGTTCTTCATCCTTGTTTTGAGTTTGATTGTCATTCTCTTGTCAAATACTGGGGATTAGTTTTCTGTTTTTGATTTCCTGGTTCACTCTGGGAAATTCTTTAATTGTTTTAAAAACTATTGCCTTGGTTTGGGAGCTTTTGGTTTGATTTTGCCTGTTTTTTAGCCTCAGCGCGGTTTATATCAGAACAGTCGCGCTGACATCGCGCATCTGTTTCTTTGGCTTCACTGTCATCGCGTTTATACGTTTAAAAGTCGCGCTGACCTTGTTTTCGGGCCAGCGCCCTTAATCCGTGTCCTTCCGCGCTGACAGCACAAAGTTGCTACGCGTGTTGTCTGGTCAGTGCATTGCTGCTGAGGGTCACCCACGCTAATCCTGTAGAATTGAATTTTGTTCAATTTTGCCTCCTGGACTTGTTGGTTTGGCTATCCCCTGTTCTTTCCACCTGGTTTATGACCTGATTTATGTTGTCTGAACTGTGAGATACTTGCTTGCGAAGTCTTGTTCCGCAAGGGTTCGTTTATTGCTTTCTTTTCGGTTTTGCAAAAACCTTCCTCTTCGCTTTCGCTGCTTGGTTTGTATCTTGCCACATCTTTTTCAACTGCTTGAGTGTGTGGGAATCTTGTTTGACTGGTTTTGAGTCTCTCTTTTGAGAAATTCTTAATTTGATTTCCTTTGATCATTACTTGAAGGTTTGTCTCAGTCTCTTCACAATTGTGTATGAGTGTTAATCGCCTTTGAGTGTTTTTATTTTTTGATCTTTGGAAATCTCACCCAATTTTCTTGATTTTCTCTTGACTGGTTCTTAGATTACATTACAATCATCTTGTGTTTGAGAGTTCTCTTACATAGATCACACGTGCATAATTAGAACTCTCATTTGTGCATAGATTACATTTGCACACTTTTCAAGTGAATTGTGCATAGATTACCTTTATCCTCCGGGTGTTTGCTTTTCTCTATTGATTTCTCACCCTAGCCCTAGGGCATCTAGTGGCTGTGTGTGTGTCAAGCCTTCTGTGGGATATTGTTTTCTTGTTTGACCATCCAACTTTAGATTTTCTTTTCACATTTGCTCGGTGATTGTTGAAAGTCTTTTGGTTGTGTTCCAAGCGATTGCCTTCCTCCTTAGAATTCCTTTTTGTCTTGTTGAGCTTAGATCACATAGCTCATAAACCTTAGTTTTTCCTTTGATTTGGAAAACTGCTTTGGTGTCTTGGGGACGTTGTTGTCTTTTCATCGAGTGATTTTATTCTTTTTGCTTGGTGTAGCTATCTCTCAAAATCATTTTAAGTGCTTTGTGCCATTGAAAAGAAAATCAAACTAGTATCTTTTGCATTTAATAGTTAAAAGGAAAAGAACATATCATTGATTTGTGTTTTCAAAAGAGAAGTTTCATTTCCTTACCATTAGTTGCATTAGGTTGTTTGATTGCTTGAGTTCATTTTGTTTGATTGAAAGATTCCTAACCTTCTCGTAGTTAGAATTCATCGAACAAAATGATGTTCTCTGGCATGTAGTTTTCATTTAAGTAATTCTGAGAGATCATACGGTAGGACCTGAAATCAAAACTTAATTCAAGATCAACCGTAAAATAAACCAAATTTACTTAAAAACACATCGGAACTTAACGCAAATATCTAGAGGTCTAGGCTAGAGACGTGCTCCAACGTCGTTAAACCTAGTCACTCTTGTTTTCGCACGAAGGTTGGGTGATTCCTCCTGGTGTGATTCAATTGTGGTCTAGCACGGATTTGGGCTCCCACGTACCGTTGCGTATATATGGGGAGACTCCACTAGGTTTTCATCCTTTATCCATAGGAAGCCGAGTCTGCCGCCTTGTGAACCGTAACACATCGAACACAACATTCGGGAAGATTGACTGCAGTATGGAAAGTCCTTGGTTCTCATACGATTGCCAAGGTGTATAAGCAGTTTTACGGATTGCTTGGTAAACCGTTTGCTTAGAATCTCCAGAGCAGTCACTTTTGAACCTTTTCAGACTCCCTAAAAAGAAAAGGTGTAAGTGAGTGTCTTGTCACTTCGTGCTCATTAAACATTCGAAGGAGACTAGAGTCATCTTTTCGTCCTTTTCTCGACTCTCGAAACATGAAAAGGTCAAGTTCAGTTCCTGTGTCTTAAAAATTTATTTGGCCGCGATAACATTACCTGGTTAGATCTTGTGTGCATTAGCTTGAGTAGGATTCTTTTGCTATGGCAACTTTTCCAGGGTTAACCAACCCAAGTTCCCCTCTTGATGGGAATCATAGCCATTTCCCTCCTCTTGGGAATGTTGGTGCTCCTTATATGGCGACGTTATCCCTTCCGGGGCTAACTGTCGGGTTGCCTGTTTGGTTGTTTTCAACCTCTTTGGTCCCTACCGCGTCGGCTAATACTCCATCAGTCCCTCCACCTACACAACGTCATGTTGAAAATAAGGTGGACCTCTCTCCTTTGATGCCTACTTCTATGTCTCCTTCTTGTACTTCACCTGGTGAAAGTCTCGATTTGAATAACCAGGTGGCTAAGAAGAAGAAGAAGAGGAACAAGGAGAAGAAGTCTCCTAAGGGAGAGGTTACGAATATAACTGTTGTTCCCTCGAGTACACCTGAAGTCGGGCCCCCTTCCACTCCTCCACGGAAGGTTAAGTTTCCTTGTCGATTATGCAAGGAGGACCATCTTCTTCACGATTGTCTTGGCATTCCCAGGATCTTAGAAGTATGGTCTCGTGATCCGGCCCACCCCTCATCGTCCACTGAGTCTCACGGCGATGTTACCTCATCAGTTGGGAATGGTAAAGGAAAAGGGAAGATTCGAATCCCCTGCAGACTTTGTGAAGGCAATCATCCCCTTCACCTTTGTCCACTCATGGATAAAGCCTCCACTGTTTTGGAAAGTCTCCCAGCTCCCTCGCCCCAACTCCCCGTTGGATATCAACGTCTTTCTGGCGCAGCTGGCAGATCATTCGCCTCCCGACAATGAGGATTGGTTCACATTCTTCTCTTGTCCAGGCCCCTCTTCCCGAACCTGGCTGTGCCCAGCCTGTTCCAGACCAACCATTGGTCGGAAAGAGTGTCGACTGGAGTTCATCTCCTATCGACCACTCTGTTTCGGAAGAGCAAAACTCCCATGTTCTTCTCATCTCATCAAATTCTCCTGAGCTTGATAATGGTTTTCCCATCCCAGCCTCTCTGGGGAATTCCGATTCGGTTCCTTCCGAGCAGGGGGAGGACCATATGGTTCCCCCACCAAGTAGTTCGGTCGTTTCCTTCAATTGGAGTTGTTTGACTACCCCTGCCCTTCCATCCCATGTGCCTTTCTGGGTCACCGCCTATGCCTCCCATATGGCGCTGCCTGGCACTGTGTTAGATGAAGGAGCATCGGTTAGTCTTATGCCCGTTACTACTTGGCGAGCTTTGGGTTCCCCATCGCTTGTACCTGTTGCACCGAATCTCACCGCTTTCGACGGAGGAACGAGTCAACCATTAGGGATCCTTCAAAAGTTCCCTATCACTTTGGGGGGCAAGACTGTCTATATAGACGTCTCGGTTACCCAAGGCCCTTTAGACTTCAGTCTTCTCCTTGGTCGTGACTATGTGTATGCCATGTGAGCCTTTGTTTCTTCACTTTTCCGTGTGGTTTTCTTTCCACATGACGGAAGAATGGTGACGATCGACCAATTATTGTTCGCTCGTCCCCGAGCCCCTCCGGCACCATTATCCTTCCCTCTTGGTTCTCATCCACTAGTTGCATCTGTCTCACCCCAAATCAACTACGTGGCCACTTCTCCCATGCCTATATCCAGCAATGTCGCCATCGTGCATAGTGTTCTGGGGGCATTGGGTCCCGACTTTCGAGACATTGACCTCCCATTGGGAGCGCCACTCTTGGAAGCCCCGACCTCCTATTCATTATGCTGAAGGTCTGGTCGGAGCATAGTTCTTGATCTTGTGTCAAGCTCCCTAAAAAATGAAACAAGAAGTTCGGAGCATAGTTCGTTTCCTATGTCAAGCTCCTTAAAAAATGAAACTAGGATTGGTTGGAGCATAGTTCCTGATCTTGTGTCAAGCTCCCTAAAAATGAAACAAGGAGTTTCGAGGATAGTTTTGCTAATGTATCAACCTCGTTAAAATAATGAAACGACTTGTATCGGAGCATAGTTCCTTGTCTTGTGTCAAGCTCGTTAAAAAATGAAACAAGGGTTATGAGGATAGTTCTTTTACTGTGTCAACCTCATTAAAAAATGACACAACTCCCTTTCCAAGTCGAGTCTTTTGATTAAGATCTCGTAAAATCCAAGTCGAGTCTTTCCAAAATCTCGAAAGTGGACCTTCATTCCATCCACTTTGATTGAATGCAATGAAGCTTGGGGGGCATGTACCTCGTTTGTGTCATTATGCTGGGGGCATGCGAACTTATAACAAGCATAGTTTTTCGTTTCAAGCTTGTGTAAACATGAAACTGAATACAAGCAGAGTTATCCATGGTTCAAGCTTGTGTAAAAATGAATCCATACCCGAGTCACCTTTAAACTCTTTTCTGACTCATAAAATATGAAAAGATTGCCGAGTATTTTTTCCCTTTTTGACTCGTTAAAGAGAATAAAAATGGAGGTCTTCTTTCAGCTCTTTTCTGACCGTTTAAAGATGAAAAGA
>APFE030822645.1:140239-154690 GCA_000404065.3 Pinus taeda | reverse complement strand
ATTTGTCTTATAATGGTTAATGTGAATTACATCCTTTCTGACTGATGTATAGTTGCTTTTACTAGATTTTACGCTTGTGTTTGTCTTCTCTTTGCTTGTGCAAGTGTCCGCCCACGAGAATAGTGGAGGATTGTGACCGGCCGGAGTGAAGAAGCGAGAGCGGCATCTCTTCATCAAACATAGCGCTGGAATCCAAGTAGGTGTTCATTACCCACTTTGTAATTGCAACTAGGAACTTGCAGAATAGCATTGATTGATTGTTGCTAGACCCGTTCTGGGCTAGTAGGGATTGCCTCTATCCGTAGAGGGGATTTACCTCACCAACAAATTTTTTTGGCTATGGATCAATCATGATTTATTTTGCCTTGGAGAGAATGCCCCTCTTGTAGCCACAACTCATTTCACTGGCTGTATCTGGACCAAGAAACCCACGGATGCAGAGGTGGACAGATCTAATGCTAGGCATGGTTCCCACTCTTTGATTGTATTTACCCCTACATTCTTTGAATGGTTCAATTGACAGGATATGACCTTTGTAGAATATCCATATTCATGAATGGATTTCTGTGGCAACCAGATTTACCACTACCAGCTGGAGCAATGTGGGGTGCTATTGGTAAATTGTTTGACCAAGTGTTTTTAATTTTTTTAATTTTTTACATTTTTTGTGTTTCTGATTAACTCCAAGACTAAAAAAAATCAAATTTTTATATATACAGATATCAGACTTGTTCAACCTGTGGGAGACCCACGAGATGTAGCTGGACCAACACAGAGACCTATAGGGAGAACAGTTCTCCGAGATTTGGATTTGGTCGAGACTCTGACTGAATTGCAAGATCACATAAAGGGTTTAACCCTGGGTATTCCGAATATGCGGATCGAGGAGCTACCTATGCAATTGCAATGCCACACCATCGGTGTGCCAAGTTGTTGGATGAGACTTTTGCGCATGCTAGCACAAGCAGTGACCTGCTATCATGAGCACCACTAGTTTACTAAGATACCTTTTCTGCATACATTTTAGTTTTTGGGTCAGACGACGAATTTTTGTCTTAGACACAAATTGTTTGTAAAAACTTTTACAATTTACTTTCAGGGTTTTATTATGGTTGAGTGATGCAATCCTATTCAACTGATAATGCTAATTGACTTTTTTTTTACTTTACATGTGTTGCAAATATCTATTTAACACATAATTTGCTAGAGAGTTGGTTAATGTGTTTAGACTTCTGGAAATATGCTGATATTGAATAAACTCGAAATACCTTTCCAAAGTATGAACTCTAAGGAACATACGATGAATTTCTGGGTTTAGGACAGTATAAATGGTAGTAAGTTGTAGTACAACAAGCTGTGAGTCCAACCTAATGATGATTTGGCGAATGCCAAGTGAATGGCATCAGAGAGAAGTTCAATCAACGTGCTATACTCAACGATATTGTTTGTTTATCGACCAATACAAATCCCTCTAAAACTCATTAACTCGATGTTCGGAGGGAAAATGGCCCATGTTGTAGAAGATAGGTTTTGCGTACTACAACTAGCACCGTTGGCATAACCAAAAAATGCTTTCGAAAAGTTCAACATCTGCAACAAACGCGAAGTGGATTACTTAACCAAATAGAAACCCTAAAAGAAACACACTCACACATGCAATCCAAGCATATTTACATGAGTTTTACCATACTTAATTAAGCATAGTAACGTTTTAAGTACAACCCATTTCTGGGCTTAGACAAGGAATTCTGTCATAATCTACTAACTCATAGGCACCTCTCATCAAAACGCGCTTAACAATATAAGGTCCCATCCAAAGTGGTTCGAATTTCCCTGCACCAATTTTATCTGATTCCTGATCATAAAGCAAGACTAGGTCATCTTCTGAGAAGAATTGAGGCTTGACATTTTGATCATATTGCGCCTTTACCCGTTTCTTTTGTGCTTTGTTAGCCAATACGACATTACGACGGGTTTCATCTACATGGATTAATTCCAAGAAACGTGCTTCTTCCTTAGAAGTGTCAAGTAGCAGGTCAATTGCGAGTTTGAGTGACAAAATTTCACATTGAATCAGCAAGACTGCTTCCAAACCATACACCAGCTGAAAGGGTGTGAATCTGGTAGCATTTCTCACTAAGGTTCAATATGCCCACAAGGATGAGTACAGGATTAAATTCCAATTTATTTTGTGAACTCCAATCATTCGTTGTAACATGCACTTAAGGACCTTGTTGATAGCCTCAACTTGTCCATTAGCTTGCAGATAATATGGAGTAGAACTATCATGTGAAAGTTTTAACTTAGCATCTAACTCAACCATCATGTGATTGCAAAAATGCAACCCATGATTTGTAACTATGGCCTATGGTACACCAAACCTGGCAACCACGTGGTTGAAGAAAAATAATGCATCCGTTTCACCGTTGTTGTTTAATGTAGGCATCACCTCGGCCCATTTGGTAAAATAGTCAACAACGACCATAATATACCCATGCCCCCCTGGTTGAGGTGGGGTTACATGTCATGAAATCAATGCCCCATTTTGCAAATGGTCCAACAACCACTATTGGATGCAAAGGTGCAGGTGGTAGTCTAGATTTCTGATCGAATATTTGACATGCATGACAACTTCTGACGGCAATTATACAATCTCTGAATATTTTTGGCCAAACGTAACCAGCATGGAGAATTCTCTGTGTTGTTGCATATCCGGAAAAATGTCCACCACAAGCACTTGAATGAAATTCATTCAAAGCTTTCTCAGCCTCCTCATGAGTGAGGCACCTGTGTAAAACTATATCGATACCACTATGATAAAGTGTGTCACCAATAATCTTATAATTTTTGGCTTGGTATCAAATACGTTGCTGTTGAGAGCAAGAGGTATCGGGCCTAAAATCTTGGGTTTGGAGATAGATCAATATATCTCCATACCATGGATCACTTGACGAAATGAGAAACAGAGACTCATCCACAATTGATGTTTTTGATGTTGAATTGTTGGAGGATAAGGGAAGATCAGAAAGTAGTTCGAAAAATACAAGATATTTCTTTGACTTAGACTTAACTAATTCCAAATCAAATTCCTGCAATATAACTATCCACTTCAAGTATTTGCCCCCCAACAATTGACATGACAAAATGTATATCATAGGGTTGCAATTAGAGATAATTGTAGTTTTACGCAGGAGAATATAGTGATGAAAACTCTGCACAGCTTGAACGATAGCCAAAGCTAACTTTTCCACATAAGAATACTTTATTTCTATATCATTGAGATTACGACTCAAATAATATACACGATGTTCTATTCCATCTTCTTCTTGGACTAAAACCATTCTGATGGTTGTATCTATAGCGGCGAGATATAGGTAATAGTCTTGTTGATAGTTTGGGGGATACATTAATGATGCTTTAATCAAGGAATCTTTAAGAACACTAAAGGAAGCTTGCGGAACTTGATCCCAATGGAAGGGTACCTTTTTCTTCAACAAACGAGTAAAACCTTTAGCCAACTCAACATAGTTTGGAATGAACCTCCTCAGAAAGTTTTCCTTCCCTTGAAGTTTCTGTAACTCTAATAAATTCGAAGGTGGAGGCAAGTCAAGTATTGCTTGAACCTTAGTTGGATCGAGTCGAATTCCATATTTTGAGACCACGAATCCAAGCAGCTGACCAGAGCCAACACAAAACACACACTTGTGTAGATTGAGTCTTATTTTGTAGTGACGACACTGTAAGAATATTTCTCTAAGATGTTGTGGGTGATCAGTCCGCTTTCGTGAATGAGTAGGCAAATCATCAAGATATGGTTGTACAATGGTGTTAATGTCATGGAAGGCATAATTCATTTCCCTTTGAAATGTAGCCCCTGCATTCTTCAAACCAAATGGTAACATTCTATACGGGAATGTGCCCCGGGGAAAAATAAATGCAGTTTTTGACTGATCCTCTGGGCAGAATTGATTTGATTGTAACCAAAAAATCCATCCATGAATGAAAAGATTTCACATCTGGCACATTCATCAATAATCTAGTCGATGAAGGATGTAGGATAATTGTCTTTTGGACATGCTTTGTTTACATCCCAGTAATCAACAAACACTTGGATTGTTCCTTGCTTTTTCATGATGGAAAAATATTTGATACCCAATGGTAAGAGGTACAAGGTAAATGAATCCAACATGCAAAAGTTTTTCAACCTCTGTCTTGATGGTAGAAGCTTTCTTTGGATGTATAGGTCGCAGCCGCTGTCGTACTAGTTTGACATCAGGGTACATTTTGATTTGATGTTCAACAATGCTTGAATCAATGCCTGGCATCTCGTCGTAAGACCATGAAAATACATCTCTAAATTCATGAAACAAATCACAGTAAATATCAAGTTCCAAAGGAGAACAAGATTTGCTGACATGAATGTTTTTTATAGTGTTGGGCTTGGTCGAAATGTATATAGAAATGGTTTCTTCTATGTCAGACAAATTACGCTCAGAATCTTTTGAATCTATTCTAACAAAATTCAAAAATAAATCTACAATTTAAGGGTGTACTAGCTCATCTAAATAATCTTCACTGGAATCTAGAAGGAGGGAACGATGATGATAATATTCCCAAGGTTCTTCTCCTATCATAATTGATTGGATGATTTCCTCGTCTGTAGAATATATACAAGCAAAAGGATTGGAAGAAGTACTATATTCAAGTGAACGATCTACCCATACAATTGGCAATTATGGATCTGGGAATGCCGCACAAGCAAGAAAAATTGATTGCTATGCAAGTTCGATGGGACTTAGTGACATAACCTCAGTAAAACTCACATCTTCAATACTATCGGTGATCCTCTTTAAATCAGATGAAGTAGAGGATAACATATTACATGTCTCGACTCTCATGACTTCCAAAGTTCCAGATGGTGGAGGAAGTGTGAAAGTACCCTTTAAGGAGGGATCTTTGAAAAGACCTACACCAATAGATTGAAGTGAAAGCGAGGGTTCTTTAACAAATGGAATGCTTCCCATAGCTTCAGAACTAGAGGCAAAAAAATGAGGTTTGGTCGATAACTGTTATTCCACCTTTATGAGGACATGAAATTGTACGAAAGAACGTGGAAACAATGGCAACCATAGCATAAACCCGTGGTCAACCAAGCAAAATGTTGTAATCAAGGGGTCCATCAACTGCCTCAATCTCAACAGTTATCGTTTTTCCCCCTAGTTCTACTTGCAAGCTATTCAAAATCCCACATGAAGTATAAGTTCTTCCATCAAAATCCTTCAATGTGGTTGGTGATCTTGACAATGTAGGTGACCCCAGTGTTTTCCAGTAGCTCATTGACATAATCCAGGTAGAGGATCCCTCATCTATGATCGTTCGATGAATATTTTTGTTGAGAGCTTTAACCTAAATTAGAAAAGCTAATTGAATTGGTAACTATGGTGTATATCCCGAGTGATTAAAAACCACAAGATTAGAATCCGCTGGATCTATTCCACCTATTGTCGACAGTAAAGCCTGCTTCTGGGAGGGGCAATTTTGTAATACCTCAAGCATCGACATAGCAGAAGGAGACTAAGCAAGATCTTCTACTATGTTATAATTTTGAGTAGCTCGAGCTTGAGGGTTAAATGTTGATTTATGCACAACTCCCTTAGGTGGCTTTATTGTTAACTTTGGTGCAATGGGTAGTGGAATATTTTCCGATGTGGTCGATGTCGAAGAACCAGGTTGATCAGTAGCCTAATTATTTGACGACGATGGCAGATTACCATAATCTTTACTACATGTTTGAACTAAAATCTCATCTTTAGGTTTTGCGATGGATAACATTAATACTTGGGATGTGGAAGCATTTTCAGTTGTAACCATATTGGTATCCGGGTTTGGAAATGGATCTGTCAACACTGCGGATGCGGTAGAAGTTTTTAACAACTTAGAAACTTCCGAGCGGTGAGGACAATCTCTTGTAAAATGCTCGTCATTACATATCAGACATGGATAACTAGGTTTCTTTCCCGGATTGGAGGAATCAGATGATTTCTCTTGAGGAGGGTTTTTAGTTTTCTTTTTATTTTTCCCTTTCTTCTTTCTTCCTGGTTGCTTTTGATTCTTGCCTTTGTTAGATGACATGACATTAATCTCGGAAGCAAGAACCTTAGATGCATTTACAGTTTGATTCATGGCAAGTGATTGACCAAATGGTCTACTTTCTGTTTGCATGCTCAAGGAACTGATCACATCGTCTCCGGTATGAGAGTCCCTATTCTATGATGGAGGTGGAATGGATTTATTTAGGCACAGAGCATGTGGAATTTTGTCATAGAGCATTTCGATTGCGTGTAAATTAAATCAAAGTATTGGGCAAGAGCAATCACTTGCTCTTATGTAACAACTCCACCTTTAGCCACATCCTCAGTGATAGATGGCAATAAGGACTTAATGAACAACTTGGCTAAAAGATGATTAGGAACATAGGTTTTAACCATTTGAAAATGACAATGCCACTCATGAATATGATCTGATATGTAAGTAGAAGTCATTTGTTTAATGTTGGTCAAAGTTCCATTCCAGTTTCATATTTGATGGGTAACTAGAAGTGGGTCAAAAAGGTAGTGGCTAAATGCGTGAAATTATTAAAAGAAGCTCTCGGCAATTCAATATACCACTTAGCAGTCGAACCAGTGAGTGTTCTTTGGAAAAGACGGAGTCTTACTGAATCATCATTCAAGGAGTTCGAAGAACACCATAAATGATAAGTCATAACATGATTTGACGGGTCTTCTCCAGGATTTCCATTAAACTTTGGAATATCGGATGGCAACTTATGAGGAATTACCGGCCACCAAGGTGCATACAAAATTGGATCATTGGTAAGCAAGTTTAAATTTGGTAATTCTAAAGTTGCCACAAATGGCAACTTTTGATTCAAATCAGGTTGAGCATATCCAGGATAAGATGGAATTGCCTATGACATAGGCCTTTGCATACCCGCATAAGGCAGATATCCTTGATAGGGTAGTGGGACATATCCGATATATGGATTAAACCTAGGTTAACCTTACATTTGTCCGTAACCAGGTTGGGCTTGATACATAGGACCCTGATATGCTTGATATTGTCCTTGCCTAGGTTGAGCTTGGATAGTAGGCCCATACTGAGGTTGGACATTCTGAAAAGGAGGCTGTGGATACTGTGGCTGCCAAGGTTGTTGGGGTATCAGTTGTGAAGTTTGATATTCCCCCCAAATGCCAATTTGACCAAGCTGAGAATAAACTAAACCTGTAGCAACATGAGTCACCCGAGATAATGGCACACTAACTTGAGGTAATTGTACCCCAGAAACAAGCGATTGTTGCATAATAGCTTGAGAAGTTTGGGTTTGCTGACTCGAAACTTGTGGTTGCAAGGTAGCAAAACTAACTTGCACATGTTGAGATACAACAAGTTGATCTTGTATCTGTGGTTCCATAGTTACGATAGTTTGGGTCGATATAATCGGCTCAGTTTGCATAGGTTGTGTTGGATACACAAGCCTTGGTTGTGGTGGCATAGTTGGCTGCCACTGACAGACTCTCATTTCAAGTTGACCTGAATATGGTGGGACATAACCATAGGGTTGTCCTCCTTAATAGGGAGGATGCAGTGAATAGGCATATTACTGACCATATGGTGGCAGTCCAGTGTTAAGAGCATATATGGGTCTTTGTTCACCGAATTTTCCAGTTTGATACTGGCAAGCAGGATCAAATTGTTTTCCTTGATAAGAAGAACTAGGTAAAATTCCTAATGACGACATGGGTGATGACCATGGAAAAGAAGAAAGTTGTGAGTGGATTCCAGACATAGACTGGTAACCAGCTAGGATGGATGGTTGTCCATATAAATGTGACTCAGGTGTGGTAGTAAACATTGAAGAAGTACCAGCAAAGGATTCTGCTGAAGCTGCATCAGATGAAATAGTCTGGGATGTTTGCAGTTGTTCTGCCATGGTTAACTAACCCAAATGTTGACCTAATGAATCAAGTGCTATCTCAAAGGTAGCAATAGAGTGAGGAAGAGATTGAGAATAAAGATACAAACCAGGTCCAAAATGATGTGGAGTCTCGGGGGTAGAATCTTCCTTAGCTTCTTCCTCTACAACAATTAATCTAGGTGGAAGGATTTTACCGTCAGGTTTGAAAAAGACTTCTGGTGTTAAAGATGGAGTTTCAGGAACTACAGATGATTGAGGTATTTCAGTAATAACTTCAAAATGTTCAAGGTCAAAGTCCAGATGTTTTGGTAAAATAACTTCAGTTTCAAGGGGAAGGTTCGTGAACAACTTCAGGTTCGTGAATGTCTTCGGTTTCAACTTCTATAGGTTCTGGATCAAATTTCAATTGAACAGGTTCAAGTTCTGAAGTAATTTGTAGTTGATTAACTTCAAGTTCTGGATCAACTTTAGTTGCTTTTTCACTTGTTTTCATTATAGTGGCCTCAGATAGTTGAGTAACTTCTTCTTGTGTAACAGATGTACCAAAAATAGTTGGAGTAACTTGAGGCTTAGTACTAGCCATGATAGGTGGCTCTGGTAATTCAGATGAAGTACCAGAAACTCTTGAAGTACCAGAATCAGTTTGACGAGTCCGCCTTGACCGGATGGGAGTTGCTTCTGGTGGCAAGGGTGGTTTGCTCGTAACTCTCCTTGAAAAACGGAGTGGAGGTTGATCTTCCTCTAGAATTTTTTATTGTTCTTATCAACCTAAACTCAACTAAGGAATAAGGATGTTATTCGTGGTCAATTAACTTTTACGACACTAGAACATAACTTTGATTTTTCATTTTTAAAGAGTCGAGAAAAAGCAAAAGATGACTCTAGTTGCTTTCGATGTTTAATGAGCCTCAAAGGACAAGTGGTTAGATGAGCCTTTTCTTTTAAGGAGTAGAAAAGGAATGAAAGTCACTGTTTTGGAGATTCTAGAAAAGAGGGTATACCAAACTAATCACAAATATGCAATATACACCTTGGTGGTAAATGAAAGAGAAATTACCAAGGATCTACCGTATGGCAGTCAATCTTCCTGAATGTTGTGTTCGGTGCATTTTTATTGGTAAGGTGGCAGACTTGGCTTCCTAGGAATAAAGGATTTCAACCTATTGGGGCCTCCCAATATATACTCGACAGTACAGGGAGCACAAGTTTGTACTAGTACTTATCGAATCAGAGAGGAGGAATCACCTAATCTCAATAAAAACGATAGCCATTAGGTTTTAAGACGCCGGAACATGTCTCTAGCCTAGACCTCTAGATTTTTGCGTTAAGTTCCAATGCATTATTAGGTTAATTGACGTAAATTTTAGGTTGATCTTGCTTAATATTTGCCTTTGAGGTTTCACCACGAGATGTTTTCTGAAATTCCTAAGAATGCAACTAGAATGAGAAGAACTCTTTCCATTTGTTTTCAACAATGAAAATCCTAGCTATGAGGGATTGATCATACAGGTACTTTTTGGATCAAACAACAAAGAGAACAAAATAATGCAATTCCCTAAACCATTCCTTTTAAACACACAAACTCAAACTCTAAAATGCAATTGCATGAATTTCTTTTCTTTTCATTTCCTCTTAATGTGAATGATGCAATAAGAAAAACTAATGCACAAATGATTCAAAAACTCTTTTCACAAAAAATGTCGATTTATGACAATTTATCTTAAGGGGAAAGGAAGACTAATAGACACTTTAAACTTTAAAGAAACGAAGATTTTCGACACTTTAAATGAAAATATGAATCAAGTGCACAGATAGATCAATCAATTATTTATGAAGGAAGACTTTACGACACTTTGTTTTTGAAAAAACAATCAATCGAAACTACATTTCGACAATGGACTGCAAATGATAAAACAAATACATAAAAAACACTCAACAATCCAGTCTAAATCGGGTCAAAAAAAGGAAACCAAGACTGTTTTCAGAGACAAGACCTCATCTATATCCAACAGGCAATTCAAACAACTGAAAATTGACTAAAGGTTTCATTTCCTAGATGGGAAAATTGATCCTAAAGGGATCAGCGCAGGCCACAGTTAGAGATAGTGCACTAAATCGCACCAAGCCTTTGCATAAGGTGCACTGCAGTGCACTATGTCAGTTACAGAGGTGCACTGATTATAGTATGACAATTTTATGCTCAAAATTGACTCAATTTTCAGTGAATTGAACTTGAATTCAATGAATAATAGAAGGTACAGTATGTCAAAGTGTTTTAAGAGATCGATAAGCTACTATAAGGGATAGGATCACTCTCTGGTGGAGTCGCCATTTTGTTTTGGGAAAATTTAGTGTCTCTTCAAATGCCTAACCCTCTAGACCTAGTAGCTAGCCTAGAAACAATAGACAAAGTAATTCGTTGCTTTTCCTATAATTAATAGATAAGAGAACGAAGAACAAAGTTACCAACCTGAAACTTTCACTCGATCCCTCCCTCCTTTGACCAATTTCGCTGCTCCTTTATGTACTTTACTTGCTTGGAAAGCACCTACACACAAGCCGAGATAGAAGCCCATCAAAGCATACAATAATGACGATCTGTTAATTAAACATATCATAGAATCCAGAATACGATATACACCATATAAGCACATGAATGGAAAAGGCTAAGAATTCTTTATTAATAGAAGGAAATATTACAACCCATGTAGATGCATTCTCGATTTAGTGTCATCCTTCTAGCTTCAAACCCTTCTCTCCTCATGAAACAACAATTCGACATCATCACCATACTCTTACAAATCTCACTCAAACAACAATTCCTTAGCTTCAGAAGTTCCAACCTAGACCAGCCTTTAAATGCATGGTCAATTTATAGCTGAATGGAGGAGGTTAAGCCATTAATGGCCCTCATGAACGCTTTACCAAAAATGGAAAGTGGTTCCATGGAGGAAGGGATAATGGATTAAGGTTCATTGATCCTCTTCCTCATCCAAAAGCGAGCTCAATCCATCTGGAAACTTCCAGAAGCATTCATTGGATGAGGAATCCAATGGATTCATTTCAAAAATTTGATGAATCTCGCTCACCGTAGGTGAAACAAAGGCCAACATTCGAAACATGGGAATCAATATCAATATGGACAACCCTCCCAATCTTGGCAACAAGGATGGAGATGGCCAAACCATTGAAATCATTGACATAATTCCTATCATGCATCGATGAAATCATATCCTCCTACATATGCACATTAACCAATGCCCTCAACCATCATTACCTCAGCTGAGTCAACCTATGCCACCATTACCTTTACCTCCATCGTTTTGACCTTCTCAGTTGCCTTCTCAACCTTTACCCAATCCTAATAATAAAGTAGTACAAATGATCCATTATATGACCTTGCTTTCTTCATCCAGATTTCAAACTAAACTAGTTGGAGTCAATGATCTCCAATTAAGATCAAGGAAAGTGTTAACCTCAGAAAATCAAAAGCAGCCCATGGTGATTATCAATGAGAAAGGAGAGGAGGAATCTCCTGAACATTCTGGGAAAGATGACACCATTCAGCCTATCCTTGTACATTTTGAGCCCTTTTCGTCTTCTTCCAATTGACCTCCCTATCCATAGAGGTTAGTTGTGGAGAAGAAAGGCCCCATTCCTGAGTCTAGCATGGCTTCTTAGCTTAGGAACCTTTTTATAAAGGTACCTTTTCTCCAAGCTATCAAAGAGATCCCCATGTGTACAAAAATCATTAGGGAACTCTTCCTTAAGAAGCCAGGGAGGAGAAGTTTGGAACCCTAAACAATTCAATTTGTTGGTAGAGCAACAGAGTTAATGATGGGATGCATGAACATGGAAAAATATACCAACCTAGAAACCCTGTTGTCTCTGTTCAGATAGGTTATGTCCTTGTCTCCAATGTACTTATAGAGCTATGGGTATCCATTAATGATATGACCAAGAAAACCATGGCTCAACTTGGATTTGTCCATATTCGTCCTACTCCCACTATGCTTGAACATGTAGATAGAACTAAAATCAAGCCAGAAGGAGTATTGGATGATGTGATTGTTTCCCTAGATTCTTGGGAATATCCCACAGACTTCATTGTGCTTCATCCAAAGAATCCTGTAGGAGGGCATCTGTTGGGAATCAGATCCTTGTCAATATGTTTTTGGGGCCCAAAGCCCGACTTTTGGTCAAAGATATTGTAAAGACTCCGCGAAGTATGGGCGCAGAGTGAGAAACATATGAGTGAGTCATAGGGTAGTCTATCCTAAGTCATGTAAAATAATAGATTGTAATGTCAGCCTACCTATGGTCTGCAGACCATGGGATTGTATAAATAGAGTGAGGCTCTAAATTGTAAAGTAGCTTTAGTGAATAAGCGAAGAGATGGAAAAATGTACGCATAGCTCTGAGTCTGTAAGTACGAGTCTTGGGTCATAGTAGTAGGAAGAGGCTCTGCAGCTCAGTGTGTAGTGGCCTAGTAGAGTCTGTAGCTGAGTGCACAGACCCTTGCAGCTGAGTGTGCAAGGTAGAGTTGGGATTGTAATTGAAGAGAGAATTAATAAAGATAAGATTGATTCTGAATATTGTGTATATGTGTTTCCTTTTATGTTCATGCATTTATACTATTTTATGGTTGCGTGCACTTATATGAATGTTGAATGATGAAGAAGAATATTGGGCCCACACAGATAAGCTAAGTACTATAATAATAGCGTAGTAAGTATAAAGGATCAGGGTAGAAATTTCTTCACGTTGCAAACAGAGCTGCGAGAAGGCAGCTTCACGGTTGCGAGGGAGAGATAGTTGTGCGGAGCAGTGTGCATGCAAGTTCAGACTGTGAACCTTCCAAACCTTCATCAAGACATCCCTATGGTGCAAAAACCTGGTTCCAGCACCCTCCCATACTACCTCAGGTGAGACCTCAGTCCACGCATCATGGATTGTTGCTGAAAGGGCTAGTAGTTTCGGGATTTGTTTGGCTAGATCACCTTTGAACCTGGGTTAGGCCCCAACAAGCCAAAAAAAAATTTCGTTGTCAGGACCGAGATCTGCTTAAGGAATGTCTGATGTCGGAACACTGGAATCCAATGAAGAAGGAAGTTGAAGAGTGGTTGGACGAAAGAATTCAAGAGTTTGCGACCCAGGAAAATAGGAACATGCCAATATCTGAAGAACAGTGGTTGGAGCACTATTTATATACAGAGATCCACAAAATTTTCTTTGCTTCCTTCCCATATGAGCTATATGACTTGATTTTGAGGTTAGAAGACAGTCAAGGAAGGTGCAAGCTTGATAAACCGATCGTGTGGACTCCAGAACTAGTGCGTAGATTAGAAGCCTCGGAAGATAGGATCGCGCACGCGGTGGACCACTGGCTTAACCGAATTATAGGTGGATTCATCATTGAGTTCGTAGTAGATACGACCGTTAGCTACAATGAGGCAAAGCAACGCTTCCTCAAAGGATTGTGAGGTAAGTACATTAGGTCTTTGAGCACTTGGATGAAAATTTTATTGTTCGAAAAGCACTTTATTTGAATAAATTGATGTTTGGGACTACGCGAAGTGGAATACCCTATAGAAATGAGGGTAGCGCAGGGACAGAAAATAGCCCTTTGATTTCACCGCGAAGAGAAAGCAAGGAAGAGCTCGCAGAATTTTCACCCAGAAGCGTAGTTTGTCTGATAAGACAACGAATCCCTCGATTATCACCTCCACCCACACCATCACCTGTCTCACCATTTTCACTTCCATCTCCACCTACCCCACCTCTGCCACCTACATAGTTCAACATGGCAAGCACAATCAAACTTCCAGTGTTCAGAGGGGTAGGAAATGAATACCCAGACCTATTTTGGTTAATTGTAAGAGCAGTATGGGAAGCACTAGGTGTTGTGGATGACAACATAAAAAAGGAAACATTGGTTAGCACACTGCAAGATCGTACAGATGCAGGAATTGCAGAGATTTAGAGAGCGCTGAACAGGGAATTCAATAGGTTGAAATCAGAAACACAGTCAATTATTTGGTTTAAAGATATCGCAATGCTCCTGGGCGAGACCCACTGGGATCTAGATTAGAGACTAAAAGGTATGATTTGTGAAGCCAATATGGCGTTGATCTTGGGTTGTTTTATATTCTTTCCGCGACTAGCCCACGTAATTAACCGGTGGGTTAGATTGGGGGCGGAGCCCCCCTTCGTTGCACCAATTGTGTAATAGGGGGCGGGGGGGTGTCATAGGGGGTTTGAGGTGTACCCGCAACCCCACTTTATGGGGTCCGGGGTAGCGCCTTGGTAAATTTTGGTTTTGTACCCTATGTTAAGTTCGGTAGACCCACCTTTTGTGCATGATTTTTGCACATGGTTTTCAATCCATGGTGTTGGACGCGATGGTTTTCGGTCCATGGTATTAGATGCTTCGGCATGTATAAATATGTATTATAACATTGAAAGGAACATAATGA
>APFE030822645.1:108737-137308 GCA_000404065.3 Pinus taeda | reverse complement strand
CTTGATGTACGCCATGGTCTGTACTAGACCAGACATCGCACATGCAGTGGGAGTATTGAGCAGGTTTATGTCAAAACCCAGGGAAGGAGCACTGGACAGCAGTGAAGCGGGTTTTCAGGTATTTGCGTGGCACTAGTGATTATGGTTTGTGCTACCAAGGAAGACCAGGATTGGACAGAGTGTTGGATATCCGTGGCTTTGTTGATGCAGACTGGGCTGGAGATCTGGATCAGAGAATATCTACAAGTGGGTATGTGTTTAACCTATTTGGAGGTGCAGTCAGTTGGATGAGTAAGAAATAATATGTAGTGGTACTATCAACTACAGAGGCAGAATACATGGCAGCCACTCAAGCAAGCAAGGAAGTAGTTTGGTTACAGAGATTGTGTTCAAGTATGCGGTTAGTACAGGGAGCTATTCGGATAGACTGTGAGAGCCAAAGTGCAATTTTCTTGGCAAAGAACCCGCCATATCATTTAAAGACAAAGCACATTGATGTTCAATATCACTTTATGAGGGATATGATAGAAGACAAAAAGGTGTTGCTGGTAAAGGTGGACACTTTGAAGAATACTGTAGATGCATTGACAAAATCTGTGAGCTCTGAGAAGTTCTCTTGGTGTAGAGAGACAATAGGCATTTCGGGGTTGGAAAAATGACTAAGCTCTCTTGTGGCCCCCTATGGAAAGAAAACAACAAGTGGGAGAATGTTGGGTTGTGTTATATTCTTTCCATGACTAGCCCACGTAGTTAATCGGGGGGTTAGATGGGGGTCAGAGCCCCCCTTCGTTGCGCCGATTGTGTAGGGGGGGGGGGGGCATCACAGCGGTTTTGAGCTGTACTCTTAACCCCACTTTATGGGGTCTGGGGCAGCGCCCCAGGAAAGTTTGGTTTTGGACCTTGTGTTAGGCTGGGTAGACCCAACTATGGTTTTGTGCATGATTTTCGCACATGTTTTTTGGACGCGATGGTTTTCGGTCCATGGTATTGGACGCAATGGTTTTTTGGTCCATAGTATTGGATGCTTCAACATGTATAAATATGTATTATAGCATTGAAAGGAACATAATGAAAAATCAAGCTGGTAGTCCCAGTTTTGGGATCCAAGGGAAAATCTCTGTGTATATGTCTTTTATGTGTTATGCTCTCACATTATTTAGTTTATGTGTTCTAGAATTCGTATGCATGTAATTTCTATACGGGGTTAAAACCTACAGTTGACAGACGTGCAACACTATGCATGGTTTGTAGCGTCACTATCACCACATTTAAGGATGGCATTATCATAGCAAAAGCTGACCACACAAGTTGAAGCATTGGAAATGGTGACGAGATTGCATGAGACCCTGATACAAGATCCTACTTTTGGGGTCTAGCAAATTCACACGCAACTGCAAAACTTGTGTTTGGAAATGCAGAGCCTAAAGTAAGATAGGACACCGCGACCAGAGGTGCGCGAGGAAGTCTAGTGTGTAAACTGTAAAGGTCAAGGGCATGATAAGGATCATTGTCCGGTTTTCGAGAAACTACCTAGCAGCAAGAGAAGCTATGCCACTAAGTCCGGAAGTGCAATAAGGGCCCAGTGCGGTACCTACATTATGGTGTGTGATCTGTCAGATAGGAGGAAAACACAATACAGACAATTGTCACCAGTTGCTAAAATATACGCAAACATCCCAACAACGGTTTTGTAATTTTTGCAGATCAGTAGGACACGATGAGCACACCTGCTGAAGCTATGAATTGATGGTGGACCGGACTCCTACCTATAGAATACAGATTAAAATGTGAGCCCTTGATCTGAATGCAGGGATGGCGCACATTGGATTTCAAGGGCGCGGAAAGGGATGAGGAGGAATGGGACTAGAAAGAGGTCGCGAAAAATTGATTTGTTACAACTGCAGATGGATTGGGCACTATGCTCGCGATTGTATGAATCCAACAATAATATAATGCTTATACTGTACCTAGTTTGATCATGAGACCGAAGACTACCCTACGTTGATAACCAAGCTGTGCGACAAGGGTGTGCTCCAGCCTCCCTCGGCTCAGAATGTGCAAATGATGAGATCAGAACCGTGCGAAGAGGACCCAACTATAAACATGATGCTTAGAAGTGGTCTCACAACAGAGGGTGACAAAGGTAAGTAGTCTGAAGAGAGCACGTGGGTTCACAAGGCTCCTACAAAGGAACCTAAGTTTTATCTAGAGCATGAGAAGGAAACATTTATGGAAGCGAAGAAAAGCTTTGTGGAGGCCTCCACTTCAGGGAGTAAGGACCAACAAGAATCAAGGATGGATCCTTCGATGCTCACTACCTTTCTAGAGACATGCATGAAATTGTTGCATGACAGCAAGGTCGTAAAAGGACTACAAGAGTTGATCACTAGGTGTGCAGGAGCTGGAGAACTGTGTGTGGTCCGAAAAGTTGGAAAACATGCATTGCGCACAGGAAGGGAAATGAGGTTGACTGTGCAGATCGGAGAATATGAAATGGATTAGGTGATTTTGGATTTAGGATCGGACGTGAATGTATTGGCAAAACAAACTTGGGAACGCAGGGGTAAACCTCCTCTCCTCTACTCAGAGAATGTGAGCACTAGTTCTATGAAATAGGCTACAAATTAAATATTATAGTGCTCCATCAAACTAATTTTATTTTGTAAATTCATCTCCCACTACATCTCTTCCATTACATGAATCCAACTCTTTGTTGTTGTGTCTTATGGATCTCATTTGTACACACCAAAATATAGAAAACCCTACCTAATTTACCATTAATCCTTCATGTTTTCCTATTCTTGGCTTGGTGGGGCCTGACCCAGGTTTAGTCGTGAGTTAGTTGAACAAATCCCGAAACTACTGGCCCTTTTGACAATAGTCCGTAGAGTGCGGACTAATGTCTCACCAGAGGTAGTATGGGAGGGTGTTGGAACTAGGTTTCCACACCCTTGGGATGTCTTAATGAGTTTAGAAAGTTCGTAGTCCAAACCTGCACGCTGCGTTGCTTCCACGCAATGGCCTATCCTATGCAACTACCTTTGCGCGGCTTAAATTAAGAGCACGAATATTCCTTACTCTTTTTGTGCTTATTATTATAGATCTTGAATTAAATTAAGGGGTCCCAATACTTCCATTCGCTATTCAACATAAACATATGTGCGCGTAATCATAAAACTATAAACAGATGCATAAACATAAATACAGAAACATAGATACACGATGTTCCAGGACCAACTTATCTTTATTAATGTTCTTCCTTTGCTTACAACCCAACTCCTACCCTACACACTCAGCTGTAAGGGTCCGCGTACATAGCTGTGGACTCTACTAGGCCTCCATGCACTCCATTGCAGAGCCTCTATCTATTCCTACGATCGAAGACTCGGACTTACAGACTCTCAATTATTCACTAAGACTCTTCATTGCTTCCAAAACTTATGCTTCTTTACATCTTAGAGCCTCTCTCTATTTATACATTTCCATGGTCCGCAGACCATGGGTAGGCTGACACACTTTACATTAAATTACATTATTTTAGGGCAGACAACCCTTTAACTCGACTCTTTACACTTCACGCTCTGCACACTTCACGGAGTCTTTACAATACAACTGACCCAAAAATGTTGGCTTTAAGCCCCAAAACTATTGTACGGGTGATCCGATGCCCAACAGGACCCCCACACAAACATCGTGACTCGCCCTCGAGTCACTATGTGGCGATCCTAGCACGAAGCCCTTCCAACTATTCCTGAGCTACGCGAAGGTCTGCAGCACACTGTTCTGCTACCTGCTGGATTTGATCTACTTGCTCGATTGAATATTCTCTATCCGGCGTACATTCCTGTCTGAGCACCTGCACTTATTTCATCTGTACGAGCTTTTCCTCGATGCCAGTGGTGATGAGGAAGGCCTCATCAATCCAAGGTTGTACGCGCTCTTTAAGTACAACCTGTTTCTGTTGTGCAGCATCCACTTGTTCCTTCAACGCCTTCGCCTACTGGAGTCTTGCGAGCCGCTGGGTCAAGGTTGCTGTCTGCGTCGTCCCGTGCACATTATCGTATTGCATTTGAAGCTCCTATGCTTTTGTTTCTAGCTGTTGTGTGGTGGGATCCTCCTATAAGGCTGTGAGGACCTCAAAGGATTCTTCCAGCAATGTGGTATAGTTCGGCACGGCCTGTGCAATTCCTTCCAGTCCACTATGGATGTCGCCAACACACTATTCTCGAACCTTTGGAGGTTTTGATGGTTGCACCTTTAGCTACAGCTCCGCAATCTGCAGATTTAGCTCCATTTGAACCTTCACTGTTTCGTCCCAGGCTTCACAGACTCCAGCCGCCAACCTATGGACCGATTTTGCTACTGGGAGCTCTGCTGGCATGAAAAATTCTGGAATGGTCCTGCATGCGTCTTCTACATCCTATTCCAGTCCATGAGCCTATGCAACCCACTCATCTCATTGGATGATGAGCTGGTCCATTTGAATTTTCCGCTCCTTCAGACCTTGACTGCTTGGCCTTCCCGGCCGTGGAGCTCTGTGATTACCCCATCCTGTAGCTGGTACAGGATTTTGCGCAGTAGAGCAGCCAAGTTCAAACCAACTTCCTTCAAGCCACTAAGTGTATCGTGGTCCTCCTTGTTTGCTGCTACTAGCATGCCTTTGGGCAAGACGAAGGTTCTACCCATACATACGCGCAACATCTAATTGGCCTCAGCGGTTCTTGTTGCAGCATATTGGGCCATGGTATCTGTTTGGGTTTGTTGTAGCTGTAGTCCTTGTATCAGTGCATTGAGTGCCCACAACACAGTGTTTTGCTCCATTCGCATCCCCAGGAACGCATCCTGTGTGACGTCTCGAATCGCTTTGTTGATATCTAACAAATCACCCTTTGTGATCGGGTCGATATACGTGTTTCTAACTTTTCCCTTATTTCTGGGATTTGTTTTCTAAGGGCCGTGCAACCAGTTGAGCTGTGTTGATGTAGAACCAGGGTCCACACATTCCTCTATTCTGTCCCCTTCCCTAGTCTGCTGCCCCGTGGATATCCCCTATTCCTCTTTGGGCTCTCGGGGTGGCATGGTTGTAGGTTCTGCCAACTCCACTGTTGTTTCCGCCTCAGTCGCCTTCTACTGCACGGTCACTTCTTGTTCCTATCACCTCCTTTCAACCAGTTGCACGAGGTGTAGCTTGGTGTCCTTTTTATGTTTCTATGTGGTGATCTTCTCCATCTCTTCTAAGTCCATGACTCCATTACTGCGAAGATGGCATCGTCCATTGTGATGAACAGAAGCTTCATCCATGTTTGTGTGGGATCCTTGTGTGTCCGAATATACAAGTTATTCATATTTGACTTGAATTCTGATGTGCTTTGTAAGCTGTTATGAACTGTGGGGTACAAGCGTGGCCTGCGATGGATCTATGTTCATATACTCTCTTCCACGAACACCCAAAACACCTTTATCTCGCGAATCCTTGTCACGTCTTTTGTAGCCCATAATGAGGTGTACCTCACGGCTTTAGGTAGGTCGCCTTCCATAGCGGGAAGCTGGCTATCCGGTGGCAGGTCCCCTATGACCAATAGAATGGATAAGAGCACCCACGCATAGTGGAATGTCTTACCCTACTCCTGGGCCTCTCTACAATTCGTCAAAAAATCGTTACAGAGGAAGTGCACAAAGTTGAACTCCACCCCCTCGGTGCACTGCTCAGCCAACACAATCACAGACACTAGCACTTTGTCGGTGTGGCATTTCCTCATTAGCTTTCCAGCCAACAGTTGGGTGGCTACGCTCACCCTCTGTCCTTGATGCTTGTTATCACGTACCCACACTTTTTCTTTTCCAACTTATACTTAGCCTTCATAGCTTCTGCAAGGGTCGAGTCATTGTTTTTTCTTGCGATGGTCACGGAGTCATTGCCTTTGATTGGTAACTGAGAGATTCTATGAATTAGGTTAGTCTTGATGGGTATCGTCTCTCCAGCTAGAGATACCCATCATGCACTAGGCACAACAGCTGTCGAATGATAAAAATTGTCATGGGTGTGCGGTGGTAGTGGGGTATCCACCACAGATGTAGAAACCCAACCTTCTCTACACCGCACAGCCATTTCTGCTTTAGTAATTTCTCCATGGCCAACTGTGGGAACTTCTCACTATCCACGAGGTCCCAATATTTGAACTTCATAGTTGGTACGTGTCCCAATGGCGGACCGTCAAATCTGATGTCAACTAGAAGAAGCAGGGTTTGGAGCGCACTCTTCGTGGCCTCCAGGTCTTTTGGTATCTTGGATTTCCCCTTCCATGGTGGAATGTAAGGAGGTAACCTTATCGCAGAGGGAAATTGGGAGACATTCTTTGCATCATCATCTTGTGCCTCAATTTGGGTGATCATAGCTTGTAAATCTTCCTCCTCCTCCTCTGTTGCAATGCTGACAACTTTTCCCTTCTCTACCATTGACAATTTTCTAAACCGTCATGGTGACACACAGACTGGCCCCATCATTTGTTTTTCTTTCTGTGGCCGCGGCGTGTGTGGTGATTTCAGAACTTTGGGCATAGTTGTAGCCTCTCCAGGCTCCTCAGGGGTCATACGGGGCTCCGCAGTAACTTCAGAAAATCACACTCTTGTTCTTGTAGCTGACATCATGTCTATACTTGAGGATGGTAAGGGTACGTGGTGCTCAGTGCTCTGTACTTGCTTAATTCTTAAACAACCATGTGTTTCCTTGTGGCGAGCCCTGCTTTTTTTATAGCATCTTTTGAATTTGAATTCGACCCTTTCCCGCTTTTTTGCAACATTAATGCATTCTTGGTGGTAGATCATTCCAAATCTAGCCTTTAATTCGTGTCTTAATTACCCGTTGCCTACTCCCTTTTTCCTTAAATTGGACTTCTTGTCATGCATAGTGACTCCAACGGTCACTTCCCCGCCTCTTAGTGCAACAACACACCACCTAGTTCGTGGCCGCGAAACCTATGACATAGCTCCCAAACATACTATTTTATAGTCTCGCGCTCTCTTTCAACTATCTGGAGTGGTGAGACTGTCCCTCCTTTGGTTATTCAGGTGTTCGTACCCCACTGGTGCAACGCTAGCACGCCTTGTCAAAGAGTCCTTGAAATAGTTTTCATTGTTGTTGCCACATGTGCTACTAGATGCGGCGGGCTCTCCTGATTTCCTTCCTGAGTATGATTCGGTCTTAACCACGACATTTGACCCACTAGCTCGCGGCGATATTCCTCCAATCCATTCCAAGGTTTGTGTGCCTCCGGTTGCACCCTTCTAGGCTTTTCGTCTAGGAAGACGTCCTTTAGTTCATTTTCCAACTACTTGACCTCCATGTCTAGCAATATACTCTTCGTTCTCAGCAGTACCCTGCCTCTCTCCAGTTTGCGAAGTGGCTCATTCCCTTCCCGAATGGCTTCCTGAATCCACTCATACTCCTCTTCGTGTAGCTTTGTAATGTCTTCTGTCAGGTCTTCACGCACTGTTCCTTTCACCAGCATTATTGCATCCAACGCCTTCTGTGGAGGTTCTTCAGGGGCACCAGTTCCAGCATTATTTTGCAGCCTCAGACTTGACCTCGTGCCTAGGTTTTTACATATTTTCGTATACGCCCATTTGACTGCTTGGATGCGCAGGTGCCATTTTTTCCATTTTATCTTATGTCCCCTATTCATGACTTCACATACCTTGGCGAATGCTTCTTTTTTAACACTTAGTAGTGCGATCCTTCTTTTCTGCCAACGTGCCCTGCTCTAGCTTTCTCTCTTGGTACTGGTGTGCACTGGAACAATCTTTCTATTATAAATCTATACCCATCAGCAAAGTTGTGCATGCAAGTTGTTCTACCCTTTACAACCAGTCCTCCTTAGTTGGGGTCTTCCGAAACATATTCGCATCATCCTATTTCATTCGCACCAACTATCCAAATTTTCTTGATGTGTCTCCCACCATTCTGCGGGTGCAATGCAGAGAGCCCATTTCAATGCATCAAACCACTGTTGTTCAGGCACCGTGTTCTCAAATTCTTCCAAAAATTCTTATACCGTGGATAACCCATCATACATTGGTAAGTCACGCACCTCTGTAGTTACACAATGTAGTGATCTTATCAATGTATTGCAATTAAGTGTTGTCACCTTGTGCAACCGATTCTACCATCTTTCAATTTCTTCATCCGAATCCAAGGTACAGGAGTTGTCACCCTCCCAAAAAATTCTTCCATCAACTGTTGGATTCATCGAAACTTGCTCACACGTGGTTATCTAATAATTACAATCAATCTTGTCGTCGCTATCCTCATTGCACACATGCTCGGTATATCACATGCCTTCAGCAGGGTCTAAGGGTATGACCACACACAACACCTTCTTTTCGAAAATCATCTTGTGCTTCTTTAAATTAATAATTCCATTCATATTCGTAGCCCAATCGATGCCTAATAGTGTAGGATAAGGATTGCTATCATCAACAATCTCGATTACTTCAAAGTCCACCAGGGCGCTTGCGCCTTCAATGTTAATAGTGACCCCTTGCAATCTTCCCATTGGTATGATCTTCTGTTGGTTTGTCATCTGCAACTGAATGGGAGACGAATGCAACACGGGCTTCCCCATTCATTCCCAGGTTTGCTTTGGTAGTACATTTGCATCTGACCCTCAGTCTAGATTTACCCAGTCCATCTCGTATTCTCCTATCTGTGCAGTCAGCCTCATCTCCTTCCTGTGTACAAGGCATGCTTTCCTATTTTTCGGATCATCCGCGGTTCTCTAGACCTTGTGCACCTAGTAATCAGTTCCTTTCAACCTTTTACCACTCTACTGTCATGCAACAACTTCATACATGTCTGCAAAAAGGTAGTGAGCATAGAAGGATCCATTCCTACCTCTGTTTGATCTTCACTACCTAACATGGAGGCCTCCATGAAGCTCTTCTTAGCTTCCATAAAGTTTTCCTTCACGTACTCCAAATAAAATTCAGGTTCCTTTGCAGGAGCCTTGCAAACCCAATGATTCTCTTCAGGTTGTTTCCCCTTATCCTCTCCTGTCGCGCTTCCACTTCTAAGCATCATGTTTACTGTTGGTTCTTCCTTATGTGGTTCTGATCTCATCATCTGCACATACTAAGTAGGTGGTGTCTGAAGGACCCCTTCCTCACACATCTGTGCTATCAACGTAGGAAAATCTATTTCTTCATGATCAAACTGAGAGCAATACGAACAACATATTCTTGTCGGGTTGGTACAGTCACGGGCGTAGTGCCCAGGGCCTCCGCAATTATAACAGATCACTTGTTTGCGACCTCTTCTGGGTCCCATTCCTCTTCTCCCTTGTCTGTGTCCTTGGAATCCTCCACGCGCTATCACTGCAGCTAGATCCAGACCTCGCATATCAGTCTGCATCCTATAGGTAGGTGTTCGGTCAATCATTAATTCATAACTTCGATAGGTGCGCTCGTCATGCCTTACTGATCTGCAAAAGTTACAAAAGAGTTGTTGCGACATCTACGTGTACTTCTGTAATAAATGACAGTTGTCGGTATTATGATTTCCTCCTATTTGACATATCGCACACCACAAGGCAGGCACTGCGCTGGGCCTTGCTTATGCCTCTGGCCTCAGCAGCATAGGTCCTCCCGTTGCCAAGTTATTCGTGAATACAGGGCAATGATCCTTGTCGTTTCCCTCTCCCTTACACTTAACGCACCATACTTCTTCACGCACTTCAGGTCACGATGTTATTTCTTGCTTTAGGCTCTTCATTTCTAAACAAATATTTTGTAACTGCGCGTGAATCTGTTGGACTCCCAATGCTGGATCCTGTATTGGTTTCTCATGCAACCTCATTGCCATTTCCAACACCTCGGCTTGTGTGGTAAATTTCTGTTGTGTCAGCGCTGTTCTCAAATGGGGTGATAATGATGATGTAAACAAGGTGTGGTGATGCACATCAATCAATGTCATATTTGTTTCATGAATCATGCTTTTCAACCTTTGATCCAACTCCCGGGGGGTTTCGCTCGGGAGCATTTCGCTTTCCTGAAGTCCGATAATTGACTGTGTTTCTAATTACGGCTTGTTAAACTACCTGTTCAACATAGTTTGAACTTCTGTGATCCCTGCGTTCGGGTGATCATTAGAATATTTGACATACCATGTCAGTGCGTGGTCCTGCAATGCCCTTACCAGAGTTGCCTTCTTGATGTTATCATCTACTACATCGTGCGCTTCGCATACTGCGCGTACCATGAACCAGAATTGATTTGGATCTTTGTTTCCAACTCCCTTGAATATCGGCAGCTTAATTGCGCTTGCCATACTGAATGGTGATGGTCACGAAGGTGGAGTGGGTGGAGATATCGGTGCGAACGGTGAGGTGGGTGGCGGTGTAGGTGGTGGTGGAAATCACGGGATCCCCTCTCTTATCAAACTTACCGTGCTCCTCGACAATACTTCTGCGAGCTTTTTTGCTCTTTCCCTTCATGGTGAAATCAAAGGTCTATCCTCTATTCCTTCGCCATATAGGTTTTTATAAGATCTTCCACTTCATGTAGTCCCCAACATCAATTTACTCCCATAACCCATTTCTCACACAACAACATTTTAATCCAAGTATTCAGAGACCTGATGTACTTACCTCACGTCCCTTGAGAAACCTTCACTCTACCTCATTGTAGCTGACAGTTGTATTGACTACGAACTCAATAATGAATCTGCCTATAATTCGATCTAGCCAATGATCTACAGCGTGTGTGATCCTATCCTTTGAGGCTTCTAGTCTGCGCACCAACTTCGGAGTCCACACTATTGGTCTATCCAATCTTGTCTGCTAATTTCGCAATCCACTCATATAGCTCGACTGGGAAAGACGTGAAGAAAATCTCTTGCACTTCTGTATACAGGTAGTGATCTAACCATTGTTCCTTGGATATTCGTGAATTCCTGTTCTCCTTTGTCACGAACTATTGGATCTTGTTAATCAAGTAGTCTTCAACTTCTTTCTTCCTTGGATTCCGATGTTCCAACATCAGACATCCCTTAGGCAGATCCTGGTCCCAACAACAACACCATTTGATGGCTTGGTGGGGCCTGACCCAGGTTTAGTTGTGAATTAGCTTAACAAATATCGAAACTACCAACCCTTTCAACAACAGTCCACAGAGCACGGACTAAGGTCTCACCCTAAGTAGTATAGGAGGGTGCGGGAACCAGGTTTCCACACCCTTGGAATGTCTTGATGAGTTTAGAAAGTTCACGGTAAGAACCTGCACGCTGTGCTGCTTCCACGCAGTGGTCTATCCTACGCAACTACCTTCGCGCGGCTTAAATGAAGAGCACAAATATTCCTTACTCTTTCTGTGCATATTATTATAGATCTTAAATCAAATTAAGGGGGCCCAATACTTCCATTCACTATTCAACATAAACATATGTGCACGCAATCATAAAACTATAAAGAGACACATAAACATAAATACAAAAACACAGATACACGATGTTCCAAAACCAACTTATCTTTATTAATGTTCTTCCTTCGATTACAACCCAAATCCTACCCAGCACACTCAGCTGCAGGGGTCCGTACACACATTTGCAGAATCTACTAGGCCTCCGCGCACTCAGTTGTGGAGCCTCTATCTATTCCTACAACCCAAGACTCAAACTTAAAGACTCTCAATTATTCACTAAGACTCTTCATTGCTTCCAAAAATTATGCTCCTTAGCATCTTAGAGCCTCACTCTATTTATACATTTTCATGGTCCGCGGACCATGGGTAGGCTGACACACTTTACATTAAATTACATTATTTTAGGGCGAACAACCCTTTGACTCGACTCTTTACACTTCACGCTCCATGCACTTCGCGGAGTATTTACAACACAACTGACCCAAAAATGTGGCCTTTAAGCCCGCAAACCATTGCACGGGGAATCCGATACCCAACACCTATTATGTCTTATGTATCTCATTGATATAGACCAAAATATCGAAAAACATACCTTGTTTACATTAATCCTTCATTTTTTCTTGTTATCTTAGCTTTTTGTTTATTTGGACAATAGAACAAAGGTTACAAGATATATGTAAATAACTAATTAGGGTTCTAATTATAATACAACCTACACCTAAGGTTTTTCCCCAACAAGTTGCGTTGCACTTCGAACTTTTCCCAAGATAAGAATGGAAGTATTATGTTTAGAAATTTAAAAAACCTCACATTTTTTGAATTAATAGTGATGTTACATTTTGTAATTACAAAAACCTCACATTCCCTCAATAGAACTTCTTAGAAGTCCAATGTTTCAATGTAATGATCCATTTGGAATTTATCTTACTCTAGTGGAAAGTGGATCCATATTTGAAAACTTAATAGACATAATGGTTTCATTACTCAATTTAACTGAACATGTTATCACCTTCTATATTGAAAATGAATTACCTCACAAATATAGTGGCATGGCAACTCACTATTTTAGTAAGACCAAGCCAATTGAATGTTTCCATCATCATAATGGATTTTTGCAAAGTTTCCAACTAAAATCGAACATGTATATCAACATATAAGAAATTTCCACCCTCAACTGAGGGTACAACTAGTAAAAAATGTAGAGAAAATCCAAGAATACAGAGGAACAACACCATTTCTATGAGAACCCACTTTTGATAACATCGAAATTTCCTTTGAGGGTTGGACTTTCAGTTTTTGTTTGGTTTCTTTTCTATTTTACGTTAGTTTACCAATGTGCTAGAGTATTTGGGTCATCTAATCGGTCAGTATAAATTCCCCCACTGCTATTATGTCCTTCCTCACTTCTTAATTGACCTATTTTTGTTACCTATAATGTGGAGTTTTTTCTTTTACGTAAGGTGTTACTATTAATTCTTCAAACTCTCTAAAAAATTTTCACTTCAAAATATCTAAAAGGTTTTAGGAGTATATTTTTATGCTAGTGTGCATAGACTTGAATTATGTTATCATTTGTCAAACTCTATAAGAGTTCTCTACTTTACATCTATATTTTTATTCTAGTGTTCCTGTAATTTAATTTTTTTATTAAAGGATCTATCAAAATTATGATAGCACTATTAGTTTAGTGGTATTTGCATCCATTTAGATGTAAAGTAAAATGTGGTTGATGCAATGATGACCCATGCTTTGAGCTCTTAAGAACATGTTCAAGACACACTCTCTGAGAACGGGAATGAAATAGTTTCTAGGCTTTCAAGGTAATTCCCCTTTCACTTCCCTCGTAGATGATCTTATCAAAATTACTATGATAATCTTGATAAGTATTTAGTTTATACATTTTCTTACATTGAATTAACTATGTAGCCTATGTATGAAGAGTTGGAGCCCTAATAAGGTGCCTCAGGGGTGTAAGATGTATTGGTATTTATGTGCTTTATGTCTTTTTGAGAATATTAACTCAGTTGTATGTTGAATTTTTCAGTGCTTGGTATTCTTGGTGTGATTTGTGATTTTAATGAGGCATTGTAGACGATAAGTTTGTGAGGGTTTTTTGCAGATAGAAGCTCAATATTGTATGGTGTAAGGTTGGTTTTTGTAGTCTATTAAGTTGTTATTGTGTTTTTTTGTCTAAAATTACTCCTACCCTAGAAAATGGTATGATGAGTTTACCTTGCTAGCACTAGTTATAGTTGTGGATAAGATGGATACATGCCCAAATCGGTCAATAGTGGTTCTGATCAATTCTTGTCTTTCTGCAATTGCTAGGTGTAAATGGAGGATGAAGTTACCATGATTTATTCTTTTGTAATTATGGAGCATTTTTTAGAATTAACTCTTGGGAAATAAACTTTTTAGTTGGATTATGTTCTTACATTGTCATATTTGTAAATTGACAATATTTACAATATTGTTGAATTTCTATATTTGTGAATTGAACAAGACTCATAGTAGGATACCACTATATTAGATCCATCTACACTTGGGTTTGATTTCTTCTATGTAGGCATCAATCCCAAATTAACTTTTCTAGTTGGCTTATGTTCTTACATCCTCTAAATTTCAAGCATTTTTGTATTTGTGAATTGAACAAGTCTCACAGTAGTATACTACTAGCTCAAATTGATTTAAGCCTTGTTACAATTTATGCCTAATAGGCATCAGTCCCAATGTTTTCTATCTATAGCTCATCCTTTATCTCATGAAATTTGACCTTTTACTTGGCATTTTTTACTATAATTAACTACATTGTCTTTGACCATATGATTCACTTAGCTTTGAAGTTAGGTTCGAATTTATAACATCAAGCCTTATGAGCGATGGAATTAAGAAAATGGGATTTAACTTGTCAGGATCCTTGTTTCAACCCTTTTTATTTTGTTGGTTTCTTGAATACCACTAGTGTTTCGTTGAGGCCAACTGTAGTTCTTGTCCAACCATCTAGGTTTTACATTGTTGCTAGGTAAGCTAGGATTTTTTTCTTCCATTGTGGGATATTCATGGTCACTTCCACAATACTTGATGAAGAGTAGTTATATTATTTTCGTTCTTTCCTCTTTGGGGGGCTAGAAGACAACATTATTTGCAAGCTCTTTATTCAAGCTAGAGAAATTGGATGGAAAACTACGTAAAGGATTTTCTAAGGGAGAAGCATGATATTGGGTTGGGAAATTGCATTTTTCATATTTTCGTCATCATAAGAGATGGAATAATAATTCTAATTCTATTTAGATGAGTTTGGTAGATTAATCTTAACTTTTTTGGGTGTGTGTTGTATTATTTTCACTAGTTGCATGCGTGGGGGGGGAGGGTGACATGGGGGGTGACAACCCCCTTGTTTGTTGTGTTAGATGCAATAGGGCTATCATAGGCAGGTGTAGCGGCCCGAGAATTTTTTTTGGACCCTATATTAGGTAGACGAACCTACCCATGGTTTTGTGCATGATTTTTGCACATGGTTTTGGGCATGATGGTTTTCTTCCCATGGTATTTTATAGATTCGGCTAAGGGAACTACGGTTGTGTTCTGATCCATGGTTAATGGATTAGGGTTTATGAATTCTTGGACATGTATATATATGTATTGTAATAATGAAAGGAACATAATGAAACATCAATCTTGTAGTCTCGGTTTTGGGGTCCAAGGGAAAAATATTTGTGTATATTTATTTTATGTTTTATGTTCTCTCCATTGTTTATTTTATTTTTTAGAATTCCTATGTAGAAAATTTATGTACATGGCTAAAAACTACATTTGGTATTAGAGTTGTTTGGCTTCAAGGGGCGCCTTTGTTGTTGAGGGGTTTTGCTCAGGTTTGTGGTAGGCCCTGTTTAGTGGGAGATCTGCATGATCGATTCTTACAGTGAAAGAAAATGGAGAGCAGTGGAAAGATAGAGATCAATAAATTTAGTGGTTAGAGTTTTAACTTGTGGAAACTCGAGATCGAGGATCTACTGGTGGTTAAGATCAATTTATCATGGTAGATATGGGTGCTAAACTAATGAAATGTTAGATGAAGACTCAATGAATTTGGATCATAAATAAAAAAGCACAATATGGTTGTGTATCTCACATTCATTATTGTTGAATGTATCAGGGGAAGCTACAGAAAAGGATTTGTGGGACAAGTTAGGGGCTTTCTACCAATCTAAGTCTCTAGTGAACAAATTGTTCCTACAAGAAAATATGTATAACCTGGGGATAAAGGATGGACACTCATTGCCAGAACATCTAAATGAATTTAATACTGTGGTAAGCCAATTGTGACCTATTGATACTAAAGTTTTAGATGAAGATGTGTTCATCAATTTGTTGTGTTCTCTACCAGATTCATGGGATAGTCTCATTGTTGCAATAATACAAATACCTTGATTTTTAATTAAATAGTCTCATCCTTATTGTCAGAGGAGATGAGATAGAAAAATATGGAGGGCCAGAGTGAAGATTCCTTTTCTGAACGAGGATTGTCCTAGAGCAAAAAGAAAAAGAAGTCCTTGAGTGGGAGATCTAAATCTAGAGGGAGATATAAATCTCTAGGAAAACGTGCAAAGGTGTGTTGGAAATGAGGAAATGAAGGGCATTTAAAAAAGGATTGCAGATCTAAATCTCCTAAGAAAGGAAAAGGATCTGATGATTCTCCTTATGCAAAGGTGATAACCACCACAGATGAAGGTGGGGATTTGTACTTGAATTATTCTTCAAGTACACATTTAGATCACGAGGCATGGTTGATTAACTTAGGTGCATCCTTTCACATCACTCCCCATAGGGAGTTGTTCTATGAGTATGAGAAATATGATGGCAGTGATGTCTTCTTAGGGGATGAATGGAAGGCTAGAATCGTCAGATGCAAAAAATTCAAGCTGAAGTTCCAAGGTGGAAGGATTAGAACACTTTCTGGTGTTCTGCATCTTCCTGCATTGGCCAAGAATCTGATTTCTGTAAGTGAGATGGATGATACAGGTGTAAAAACAATGTTCGAGAAAGATACATGCAATATGGTTTGGGGAGCACTAGTATTGATGAGGGGAGTTAGGATTGGAAATTTGTACAAGCTTCTAAGTAGCACTATTTTTTATGGGTGCAACAATTCTGTGGTTCTTGAAAGTGGAGCAGAAAAACTTATGGTCTCTAGAGAAAAGATCATGATATGGCGTCAAAGGCTTGGACATATTGGAGAGTAGGGTCTTCAAATACTTCATGGTAATAGTATGGTAGAAGGTATGTCTAATTTCTATCTTTATTTCAATTTCCTTGAACATTGTGTATATGGGAAGCATAATCCAGTGAGTTTCCCCTCTCATGCTAAGAGGGTGAAAGGGATATTAGAGATTGTGCATATTGATGTGTTTGGACCTGTGTCGGTTCCATCACTAGGTAATTATGCGTATTATCTATAATTTATAGATGAATTCTCAAGGAATACATGGATATATTTCCTTAAGAATAAATATGAAGTCTTTGACAGGTTTAAATAATTTAAGGCTCTGATGGAAAACTAGATAAAGAAGAAGATAAAGGTGTTGAGGATAGATAATGATGGAGAGTTATGAAATAAGGAATTTGAGGAGTTATGTAAGAAGTGTGGCATAGCGTGACAAAAGAATACTCCATACACACCTCAACAAAAAAGATTCGCAAAAATAATGAACAAGACGTTGATGTAAAAGGCAAGAAGCATTCTCAGTGGTGTTGGGTTAGGAAAGACATTCTCGACAGAGGTGGTGGAGACTGCATGCTACCTAGCTAATATATCACCTTCATTAGCGTTGGAGGAAAATACTCCACATGAACTATGGATTGGTAAGAAACCCTCTCTTTCACATATGAGGGTATTTGGATGTGACACATATGTACATGTTCCAAAGGAGAAAATAACCAAGTTGGATAGTAAATCTGAAAGGTGCATCTTTATTGGGTATAAGGATGGTTCAAAAGGTTATAATCTTTGGAACCAAGAAATAAGGAAGGTTGTGTACAATCGAGATGTGGTATTTAGAGTGGTGAAAGATTTTACTAAACATGAAGTCCTACCAAAGTAATGTGAGAAGATAAAGTTTGAGCTAAAGGACAAAGAATCAGAATCTACAACAGAACAAGAATTAGAATTAGAGCCAAAAAATCATTGTGAGAATATTAGTTTGAGAAAGAAGGAAACCAAAAAGGTACAATCCATCTGCTTTATGTTCAAATTTTGCTTTATCTATTACTAATGATCATCCATAAAATGTCAGAAATGTGAAGGAGGCAATAGATTTAGATGATGACAAAGTCTCGAAAGAGGCCATGGTTGATGAAATGACATCTTTGGTCAAAAATGAGGCTTGGGATCTAGTGGAGCTATTGGCTGGAAGGAAACCCATTGGAAGCAAATGGATGTTTAAGAAGAAGATGAATGCAAAAGGCAAGGTGGAGAAATACAAGGCTCGGTTGGTAGTAAAAGGTTATTCCCAAGTGCTGGGAATTGATTTTGGTGATATTTTTTCTCTTATTGACAAGGTAGCTTCCATTATATTACTTTTATATGTTATTATTGTTTTTTATTTTGAGGTATAACAGACGGATGTGAAGACAACATTTCTTCACGTGGATCTAGAAGAAGATACCTACATGAAGCAACCTAAAGGCTTTGCGGTGAAGGGAAATAAAGAACTCGTATGTACATTATAAAAGTCTCTGTATGGGTTAAAATAGTCACCAAGGATGTGGTATCAAAAATTTGATACATATATATGGGGACTTTGCTTCACTAGAAGCGAAGTGGATCATTGTGTGTATTTTAAATTAATTGGTGACTTTGTTATTTATCTCGTCTTGTATGTGGATGATATGTTGTTGATCGTAAATGACAAAGAAATTATCCAATATTTGAAGACCCAATTGTCCACCAAATTTCACATCAAGGATCTTGGTGCTACAAACTATATTTTGCACATGGAAATTAAATGTGATCGGGAAAAGAGGAAGCTCTAGTTAAACTAGAGGAAGTTTGTCAACACAATACTGTAGAGGTTTAATATGCAAGACAGTAAACCGATGAAGGTTCCTATTTCTATAGGCTTAAATTTATTTGTTGAAAAGTGTCCCAAGATACAACGAGAGGAAGAGGACATGTCCCATGTTCCATAAGCAAGTGCAACCAATAGCCTAATGTATGAAATGGTATGTACTAGACTAGACATTACACATGCACTGGGAGTATTGTCTAGGTTTATGTCAAAACCAGGGAAGGAGCATTAGACAAAAGTGAAGCAAGTTTTCAGGTATTTGTGTGGCACTAGTGATTATGGTTTGTGCTAGCAAGGAAGACTAGTATTTGCTAGATTTTTGGATATCTGTGGCTTTGTTGATGTAGACTAGGCTTAAGATTTGGATCAAGAAAGATCTATAAGTGGGTATGTGTTTAACCTATTTGGAGGTGCAGCCAGTTGGATGAGCAAGAGACAGTATGTAGTGGCACTTTCAACTATAGTGGTAGAATACATGGAAACCACTCTTGCAAGCTAGGAAGAAGTTTGTCTGCATATATTTTGTTCAACTATTGGGTTAGTACAATGAGCTATAAGGATAAACTGTGACAGGCAAAGTCAAATTTTCTTAGAAAAGAACATTGTTTATCATTCAAAGAAAAAGAAAATTTATTTTCAATACCACTTGTGAGGGATATGATTAAGGACAAAAAGGTGTTGCGGGTAGAGGTGGAAACTTGGAAGAATGTTGCAGATGCATTCAAAAAGTTTGTGAGAACTGAGAAGTTTTATTGGTGTAGAGAAACTGTTAGAAAATTATATATTACGGAGAAATGGAACACATAAAATATTACAAAAATATAAACACAAAAAAAGCATAAAACAAGATAGACACAGATATACGTGGTTCACCCAGTTTGAGCTATGTCCATGGAGAAACAGTCAGTCCTTCCTTTTTATATTATCTAGCAAACTGAAGAGGTACGACCTACAACAGATTCACCATAATTCCATCTTCGCTCTCCATCTCCTCTCTCTTCCTCACTCAGAATACAGATCTACATAGACACAATAAAATTCCCTCATATATAGTGAGGGGTTGCCTTCTAGGGCAAGAAACTCAAAATTAAACATAACTTCTACTACCATATCTTTGCCTAATGAACGACCCAGATTGAATATGAAATTACAACATTTTACAAGGCAATTTTACATCTATTTTTAGCTTCAGGGGCGCTGCCTCGATCCACCCACCAGGGAGGGGCTCCCAAAGGTCGCAGCCACCCCCCCTTGGACCCCCTGTAGTGAATATATTACAAGCGGCATTTCCACCCCATTATGAACTAGGGTCCAATGTGGCAATACCTTTGAATATAGAAGATAATCAGTTTCCACACCGAACAATCTCCCACTTGGAGACTGATTATAGCAACTCCATCACTGCTTCATTTCTTGGACAATGACTCCACTTTGGACCTAGCTATTTCTCATCTTCTTCATCATATTGAAGACTAATTGAAATTGAGTAGATTCTCAGTTTCTCCCTGGTTACAACTTTTGTTAACATATCTACAAGATTCTAGCTAGTGTGTATCTTTTCTAGCTTCAACTGTCTATCTTCCAACGTTGACCATATGAAATGGTACTTGAGCTGTATATGTTTAGTCTTGGAATGAAATGCAGAGTTCTT
Organism: Pinus taeda; assembly: GCA_000404065.3. Lineage (NCBI taxonomy): Eukaryota > Viridiplantae > Streptophyta > Pinopsida > Pinales > Pinaceae > Pinus > Pinus taeda. The sequence continues at coordinate 117,178 of APFE030822645.1, read as the reverse complement.
TGCAAGATGTATGGCACTTTGGCTATCACTGAATAACCTGCCCAACTCCCACTTCTTACCCAATTCATCCAGAATCCTTTGTAACCAAATCATTTCTTTACTAGCCTCTATAGCAGCAACATACTCTACTTATTTTGTTGAGAGTGCAACAACACTTTGTAGTTTTGAGACCCAACTGACAGTTGTTCCACCTACAGTAAACACATACCTTGTTGTGCTCCTCCTGTTATCTCTATCACCCACCATATATGCATCAACATATCACTGAGAATCCACTTCATTTCCATCCAATGTTCTTTTCCTGGATTATTCATGTACCTGCTTACAACTCCCACTGCATGTGCAATATCAGGCCTTGTGCAGACCATTGCATACATTAAGCTTCCAACTACTGATGCATATGGAACTTTAGACATATGATCCATTTCTTCTTGAGTCTTGGGGCACTCCTCCTTACTTAATTTGAAATGGCTAGCCAAAGGTATACTAACTGGTTTTGCATTCTACATACTAAACCTTTTCAACACCTTTTCTATGTACTCAGTTTGAGACAATGTTAATTTGCGATGCTTCCTGTCTCTAGTTATTCTCATACCAAGGATTTGTTTTGCAGCACCCAAATCCTTCATTGCAAATGAGTTTGCCAATTTTCTTTTGAGCACATTTATTTCCTGCATATTAGAACCTGCAACAAGCATTTCATCTACATACAATAACAATATCATATTGTAGAAATTTCACCTCTAGATCAACTGATATATGCAATGTACTAAAGCATAAAACTAGATCTACTTCTACCATAAACTTTGTGAAAGCTTAATCACATATGAGAAGTATCAAACAAGAATAGATATAATTGAGAATGGGAAGCAATCACACATAACACAGATGATATAATCTGGGGAAAGAAATAGCCTAAAACCCCACTCTCTGTATTATCATACATGTGGAAATATCTCAAATTACACAAAAGCCTTAGTTCAAAAAACTATCCAGCTCTCAATACAATCAAAGAATCCAGCTCACAGACCAAACATACAACTCATATGTCAATCCAGAGCCCTCAAAGCCTCCTATTTCCTTGCACAATTTTTCTTGGGATCCAGTGAGGTCACATGTGTGAATTGGCCTCATCACACTGACTAAACTGGAATAAGTAACTGTGAAATCTCCAAGGAACAAATTCTTTCTGCATGCAAGGAATATTCACAACAGAATAATATTGCAACTAATAATACATTGTCCCTCCATCTGATCTCAACTGGGTCTCTGACAGAACTGACATTAATGAGTTATTTATGAGAGAATATTCAGTTATCTAAAGTGCAGTAGTTACATGCATGATCTGAATTGGATCCATGAAAATTATCAAAATGCCATGACTATATCAAATTAGGATAGACTTCAAATTTATGAATAAAGAGCTATCATGAAGACCTCTAGATAGTGGCAGTTTGCAGCCAGCAAGGAATGACGAGGACCTCGGTCAAAGCATGTTGACTCAGGCCCATGGAGACCACGCAGGAGGCAAAGCTGGTAGTTGGGAAGCTTGGATCGAGAAATGGAGGCCATTTCTAATGCGTGACTAGCGAATCGTGCATCATTGGGAAAAACCCATCTAGAAGGAAAAGCCCTGAAGCGCTTGGTCGTATGGGAGGCCAGAAAATCATAGGGAAAGTGCTAAGGTGAAAGGCGGGTCCCGCTCTCCAAAACCAACGGTATATCATAGGCATCCTTGGGCGATAAGTGGATTTGGCAGAAAATGAGTGATAACATTCATCACACGACGCATATCTGGTGGATGAGAGAGAAAACCGCCTCTCATCGCGCGCTAACGGTCAAGCAAGTCAACTGTGTGAAATGAGCGAACATCGTAGGGTCTGAGGGCTCCAGATCTAACATCGGAGATTGCGCCTGATGGAGAAACCGAATTTGACAGGAGAATTAAGTCACGGCACATAAAAGTTTGAAGTCCGATTTGATTGCTGAGTTGGCAGATGAGTCATTCCACAGTGTAACCAAAAATACCGAATCCATTGAGGAAGAGCTGGCACAGTTCGTGAGAGGACAAGTGGCCACTTCCCTGTAAGCCGTTGGCGATGACGCAGAGGCAGGGAACTCCAAGTGAACAGCAGTAGGCGATCCGAAGGGGCGGAAGAAGAAGTGAACGGTCAAGGATAGATTGGCTTTAAGCCATGAATAGGTAGAGAACAAAACACAAAGACAGATGGAGTGAAAGCGAAGAAGTGACAGTGAAGCAATAAGCAGAAAACAGAGAGCCGAGCTGACCTAAGGCAACATCGAGCAGATAGAAGGCTTGAGAGGTTCAAGCAATCCCTGTGAGGATCTGTCAGGATTTGAGTGCCACATTGGGCTCCTCCGACTAAAGACCAGAGAGGTCAAGACTTGGAAAGTCAAAGAGTCTGTGCACTCTAGTGGCTTGGGGAATCCAATAACCGCCCTACCAAGCATTATCTGTTTCAGAAGACTCAAATTGAACTCCTCACTGTAAAAACTCTACTTTAAAGACACAATAAAAGAAGTCCACCACTGAAAGCTGGACCAGAGATGTAGCCCTAGAGGATAGGGTGAACTCCTTATTAATTTTTTGTGTTCTTGTATTGCTTACTGTGTTTCCCTTACTATTTTCTATTTTACAGTGTCTGTTTTTTTTTCAATCTGACCGATCCGTTGCCTAAGATAACAAAGACACACACCAGCACATGAGTCTGTAATACCTTCATGCATTAATTATTTAACTGAGTTAACTCACGAGTGATTTTCAGATCAATGCATGCAAGAATTAACTAACTGATCTCACAATTAATTCGACAAGCTGTAAGAATTAATATATCTAGACTTAACTCAGTTAACTGAGCTAACTAATTACAACTCAAAATTACAACTCACTCTTATCTCTTTAACTAATGGATAAATCCCTTAATCAAAGGAATAACTATTGCATGTCCTCACATTGACTTCATGTTTATTTTTCCTTAACTAATTAATTCGAGATGAATGAATTAATTAATTTACAAACATTTGCTATGCTCAAATTCGAATTTTACTTCATTATTTTAGTTCAAGGACTTAACCAAAATAGGAAGGGATCCCGAAATGATATTTATAGCAGTGCTAAAAATAGCACTTCTATATTTAGCATTTCTTATTTCTATTTTCAACACTCCCTCTCAACAAGAAAGGGATTATCAGTCACCCCAATCTTGTCTCTGTGGAACTCGAACTTGCATTTTGACAATGCCTTAGTCAAAATATATGCATCCTGCTCCTCGGTCGAAACATACAACAACATCATGATCCTCTTCGTCACACAGTCTCAAAGATGATGGTACCATATATCTATATGCTTGGACCTATCATGAAACATTGGATTCTCAGAGAGTTTTATGCAACTCTGATTATCACAATATATCATTGTAGGCTCCATCATCTGACCAAACAATCCCACTAGAATCTTCCACATCCAAATGGAATCGCATACTACTTGACTGGAAGCCATGTATTCAGCCTCTGCTGAGCTAAGTGAAACTAACCTCTATTTCCTACTATACCAGGAACTTGCAGCTGAACCAAGGTAGAAGATTCCTCCAGAAGTGCTCTTCCAATCTGATGGACTCCTAGCCCAATCATCATCCGTGAAGCCCTGAAGCTTCACTCCCTCTATCTGTCTGCACCATAATCCATAATGAGATGTGCCTCTGAGGTATCTTAGCACATGCTTCGCTGCCTTAAAAAACAACTTGGTTGGCTGAACCATAGCTTGACTCAGCTGGTTTACAGCAAAGCACAAATCCGATTGTGTGTTCACTAAATACATCAATGAACCCACAAGTTGCCAATACATAGCAGAAGCTACTACCTCACCTGAAGTAGCATCCTCCTTCCTCTAGTTACCTACTAGAGGAGCCTGCGTGGGCTTGCACTTCTCCATGTGGAATCTCTTGAGTATCTCAATGGCATACTTGCCTTGAGACAAAAACACTTCCCCATCCTTCTGCCACACTTCCATGCCTAGAAAGTAGTGCATGAGACCCATGTCTTTCATATCAAACTCTCTTACAAGATCCTCCTTGCAAGACTTGATCAACTGATCATCACCTATTAATATTATAGAATCAACATAAAGAACAATGATCAATGGCTTACCTTCTACCATGATGTGGTACAGGTTCACATTTGCTTCACTCTTTGTGAAGCCCAACCTGGTCAAGTAGTTGTCGATCCTGGTGTACCAAAGCACGAGGTGCTTCCTTCAGCCTGTACAAATCTCTCTTGAGTCGGCACTGTTGGCCGGATAAATCACTCTTGTAGACAAGACCGATCTCCCTAGTATCTAATGATATCTAGCAACAAAGAGCACAAGAAAATCTACTTTTCTCTAAACATGTTTCAATTCATTAATAAATACTAAGAAGTGTAATAGACCCGAGCTCGGTCCAACGCTTGTTTGAGGTAGTTTTATCCCAACAGCTTCAAGCAGTTCTCGTTTAATAACCTGCATACACAAACAAGCACACATCAAAGCATACCTGCGTATAACAAACCATGTTCATTATGAAGATCAAGGAGCTCATAAAATAAACCATTAGAGACAGTTCATTGAGAAAAAGAAACTTGATTGTATTAACTTTATGAATCAAAGAACCTTACAACCTTTGCCTTGATGTTGCACAAGTTCTTTCCAGGGTCCAGCAGGGGTCTCCTCTACTTTGACAAGCCTCATTCACTTCCCAAATGACATGAAAGGTATGTGATCTCTCCTCTCACAAGATCAAAAAGGAAGCCTAGTTTTTAGCAGCATTTACCCTCAAGAATCTTCAGCTTTCAACCTCAGCTCCATCTGGTTCCGATCCACTACAGATCGAGAAGCCAAATCCCGACTTAGTAATCAAATCGCCTGCTAAGGGTATACTTCGAAAGTCAGCTTTCAATCCACATGCGAGAGCTACTCAGAATTATAACATTGTTGAAGATTTAGTTGTTTCACCTTGAGCAATGTCGACTTTGGAAGTGCTGCAATCTTGTCCAGCATAGCGTAAAATGCTACTATTAGCTATAGGAGTTGTTGATCTTCAGGACTCAAACCTCATAGTCTTCGATTTAGAAAATAGTACACCTCATCTTCCTCATCAAATGGCTTTCTAGATTCCGGTGTTAGTAAAAAACAGACCTTGTTTTAGGACTATGATTGATGAGGGAGCTTCTACGTGTATTATGTCGATACAGTGTTGGAAAACCCTTGGTTCTCCTACACTTAATCAATCCTCGACAATTCTAAAGGCCTTTGATGGCTGAGGGTTTCATCCTTATGGCATTTTACAGGACTTACCTATAGGGGTTGAAGGAAAACCCGTTAATCTGTATGTGGAGGTGATTCATGCCCCTCTAGATTACAACCTTCTTTTGGTTCGTAGCTAGTCTTACGCCATGACTATTGTTGTTTCATCTGTCTTTCAGCTTATTAAGTTCCCACATAATGGAAAGATCGTAACAATAGATCAGTTAACTTATTTCTCGTTTGACCCATCCTCTGCTGAGAGTATTCAACATGTTGGAAAAACCGCTATCCCTTATAAGGATGTTGGAGTAGGATTAGTTAAATATTCGAGTTTACTTGGAACTTTTTCATTTCCTCCTCCCAACGTACAGTCTCCTTTCGTAACCATTCATATGATTTCGTCAAAATCCATTGTTCTTGACGATCCTTGGATCGTTCCATTCGATTCCCAGGTGGACTCTCTTGGCGATGCCATGCCTTTGAGTCCCTTTGAAGTTGCTTATCAGGCAGTACAGTTGTTTTCCAACTCAAATTCAACCAACCCTGATCTAGTGAATGAGATCAATGGGAATTCACTTTCAATATCAACCTCAGAGTCAACAACCTTTTCAGAAACCGTTCACACTGATGAACAAATTTGGGAAATGTTGTCTGTTGATGCATTACCATGGGAAGATCTTCATCATCGGTCTTTGTTTTTACCCGAGATTGATCATTTTGAAAATGATTTTTCATCCATTTTTACCCCTGAATATGTCAAAGAACGGTAGAATCCATTGAAACATCCTGATTCTGAACAAAACTTAGCCAATATTTCTCGCACAGTTCCTATTGACATTTCAGTCAAACCTGGGATTGTTGAAAACATTCACATAGGTGCTTCTTGTACAGACACTGAAGTCAACACATATAAAGCCCTATTTCAAGAATTTCGCGATGTGTTTGCCTGGTCCTATGAGGAAATGCCAGGAATTGATCCTTCAATCATTGTTCATGAGATCAAAACCTACCCATATGCTAAACTCATCCGGCAACGGTTGCGTCAAATACACCCACGAAAAGTTGCTGCCATCAAAACCGAAGTTGAGAAATTACTTAAAGCAGGTTTCATTTATCCAATTCCTTTAACGGATTGGGTATCGAATATTGTTCCAGTTAATAAAAAACAAGGGACAATAAGAATATGCATTGACTATAGGGATATTAATCGTGCTTGTCCCAAGGACAATTATCCCACGCCCTATATCGATCAAATTATCGATGATTGTGCCGGCAGTGAAATTTTCTCCTTTATCGATGGCTTTTCCGGTTACAATCAAATTAACATTCTATCTGTAGATCAACCAAAAACGGCATTCATCTGTCCATGGGGGACATTTTCTTATTGCAAGTTACCTTTTGGACTGAAGAACGCCAGGGCAACTTTTCAAAGGGCCATGTCTTATGCGTTTCATGACATCAAGCACATTGTGCAACCCTATCTCGATGATTTACCAGCTCATTCATTACGAAGGGCCGACCATCTCACTCACTTACGAGCCATTTCCATGAGATGTAGGCATTATCAAATTAGGCTGAATCCGCACAAGTGTGTTTTCTGTATCGAAACGGGTCGGTTACTAGGATTTGTTGTATCGAAAGCCGACATTCGCGTCGATCCTTCGAAGGTCGAAGCCGTCGTCAAGTTACCACCTCCTTCGACTCTTTGCCTACTCCAGAGTTTGCAAGGGAAAGCAAACTTTTTATGTCGTTTCATTCCTAACTACGCCAAGATTACAAAAGGTTTTACCTGGTTATTGAAACAAAACACTCTGTTCTTTTGGGATGATATCGCTGACAAATCTTTTGATGCTCTAAAACATGCATTGACCCATGAGCCATTATTGCATGCTCCCAACTACAACCAGGATTACTTCTTGTACCTCGCTGCTTCCCATTCCACTATTGGGATGGTTTTAGTTCAACAGGATCAATTCGAAAGTGAACATGTGATATATTATCTTAGTCGGACCCTAACTCCCGCTGAGTTAAAATATTCACATGTGGAGAAACTGGCCTTAGCTACAGTCCAAGTTGTTCAGCGTTTTTGTCATTACATTTTGTTACGCAAAACCACTGTCATTTCTAACTATAACCCTATGCAATACATTTTGACTAAACAATTGCTGGGGGGCAAGTATTCCAAACGGATTGTTATCCTGCAGGAATTTGACTTGGAATTTGAGAATGCCAAGTCAAAGAAGTCTTTGGTTTTTGCGAAATTAATGTGTGACTTCCCTCGTGTCGATACCGAACATGTGGCAGAAGAATCCATTGCGGATGAATCCTTGTTCCTTATCAGCACCATTGATCCATGGTACGGAGATATCATTGTCTATCTCCAAACCCAATCTTTTCGGCCCGATACATCGCGATCTCAACGCCAAAAAATACGATTCCAATCCAAACCTTACACTATTATCAGAGATACACTTTATCGTCGTGGAGTGGATTCTATTTTCTGTTGTTTCCTTACTCATGACGAGGCTAAGAAGGTTCTTAATGACTTCCACTCTGAAGCATGTGGCGGTCATATGTCAGGGTATGCCACAACCCAAAAGATTTTGCGCGCTGGATATTTTTGGCCGTCCTTATTCAAATATTGTATTACTGCCGTCGAGAAATGCCACAATTGCCAAATTTTTTATCGTAAGATGCGTGCTCCTCCTGCTCCTCTCCACCCTATCATTGTCGTTGGTCCATTCACAAAATGGGGTATCGATTTTATTACATGTAACCCTCACTTGGCCGGGGGGCATGCATATATCATCCCTGCGGTAGATTATTTTACCAAGTGGGCCGAGGCGATGCCTAGATTTTCGGCAGACGGAAAAATTGCTGCGATTTTCATTTTCAATCATATAATTGCTAGGTTTGGTGTTCCCCAAGTGATTATCACTGACCATGGGAGTCATTTTCGAAACATCATGATGATCGAACTTACAGATCAGCTTGGCCTGCGTCACGATAGTTCCAATCCATATTACCCATAGGAAAATGGTCTGTTTGAAGCAGTCAACAAAGTTCTAGTCACCATGATCCGACGAATCATTGGGATTCATCGGTCGAATTGGCACAACATGTTATTTTTAGCGCTTTGGGC
>APFE030822645.1:95282-105837 GCA_000404065.3 Pinus taeda | reverse complement strand
AAGGTCGGGGATTTTCTCATGCAACGTACCTGACTGTGTATAAACTAAGTCAAGGTACTGAGCTTGAGAAGTTACTTGCTCTTCTGTAACTACCCTTGCCTTAGCTACATCTTCAGTTATTTTGGGTAATAATGATTTCACAAACCATTCTGCCAAAATTTGGTCTGGGATAAAAACTTTCACTAAATGACATCGATGTCGCCATTCGTGAACATGATCTGAAATATAAGTGGATGTCGACTGCTTTAACGAAGTTAATAATTCCGTGCCATTGTCATATCAGACTGGCAGCTGAAAATGAGTAAGGAAGGAAGTGGCTAACTGACTAAAATTATAAAAAGAGCCTTGTGGCAACTCAATGTACCACTTCACTGCAAGACCAATCAAAGCGCGTTGAAAAAGATGAAGACGAATGGAATCATCTATAATGGAATTCGATGCACACCAGAGATGGTAAGTCATCACATGATTAGATGGATCTTCTCCTGGCTTGCCCTCAAACTTTGGTATGTCACTGGGTAACTTATTCGGCATTGGCGGCCAAAATGGAAGATAATTGATGGGATTGTTCGTAAGGCACAACAAGTCAGGCAAATCTAAATTTTCTATAAATGGTAACTGACGGTTCGGGTCCTGAAAACTTGGGGTCATAAGACCAGCCCCAGGAGGAGGATATCCAGGATAGCTTGGTATCGGATTCGCATTTGGGATATTATATCCTCCTAGAAAACTAGGATTAACCGGACCATACTGGGGTTGTTGAGGTTGTTGATATGTGTACCCAGGGTACGATTGATACTGATAAGCTGAGTTCTGCACAGTGGGCCCGTATTGGTACTACCCCTGGTACGGTTGATAAATAAATTGTGGTTGACTTGTAACAACCGTACTAGGCCCAGGTTGTCCTATAGGCATGGAAACCAGAGTCTGGATTGTAGTTCTAGACTGGGGTAAAGAGGCCTGAGGAGTTGATACAGGAACAGTAGAAACTGGAGCCGTTGATACTCCAGAAATGGGTGGAGTGGATTGAACAGAAGCTGCAGTAGTTGCAGTAGACGTTTGGGACGGAGTTCATGGCGATCTAGGCCTAGACTGTTGAATTACCCCAGGTGTAGCAGTTTGAGTAATAGGCTGGACAGGTTGCTGGGGTGAACCAGAAACAAAAGACTATCCATATTGAGATGACAACTGCACACTGGGTTGCGGAGTCTGTTGATCCCACACCACATTCATTCCGGGGTATGGACCCATAACAGGTTGAACGTATTAACGACCAAAACCAAGTTGAGTGTAAGATTGATAATTATATGGTACATTTTCTAGTCCTTGAACAAATGATTGACTTGAAGGTGGTTGAAAACCTTGAGGTTGATATTGACCCTGAGGTTGGTACTGACCTTGGGGTTGGTACTGACCTTGCGGTTGGTATTGACCTTGGGGTTGGTACTGACCTTGAGGCTGGTATTCACTTTGAGGTGTATATTGATACTGGGGTTGACCTTGAGGTACATATTGGTACTGGGGTTGACCTTGAGGAAAATATTGTCCTGTAGGAACATACTGTCCTTGAGGTTGCCCCCCAGGCGGTAACGGAATGCCTTGGGGTTGCCCCCCAGGCGGTATTGTAGTACCTTGCGGCTGCCCCCCAGACGGTATCGAACTACCTTGAGGTTGCGGATTAGGAGTAGTACCAGACATCATAAGAATCTCTTCAACACTTAACGGTTTAGTTCCATTATGACCAGGAGATACGGCATAATCGATGGGTCGAGGAGAAGCTCCTGAAAACGTACCAGATACGGACTGATATCCAGGAGGAACAGAAGGACCGCCGTGTAAAACATTTTCTGGCATCTGAGTAAACAAGGATGACTGTCTCGACATATTCAAGGGAGGATAATAACCTCTGGGTGTTCGATGAAAAGGAAATCGAGGTGGTGAAGACGCGAGACCTGGATTTTCTAAGAAATTGGTCAACGAAATATACCAAGCGTCACCTCTAATGGGACTGTAGAAAATAGATTCACGCTCCCTAAATTCAATAGTCGGTTGATTTTCAAGGATGCTTATACCTTCTTTCGGACTCTCACTTACAATTTCTTCAATGGAAATAATTCCCGAAGGAAGATTCTCGGTAATAATATTTTCTACTCTGGGTGAGCTAGGACCACTATAAATAGGAGAAGCAAATCCTGAAGATGGAGTGGCAGTAATTTCAGTTTCAGGTTCAGAGATTTCAGGTTCTTCGGCTAACGAGCTAGTAGGAGTGATACTACCAGTAGCCTCAGAAAATGAAATCGGTTCAGAAATATGTTCTGTTGCTTGCACTAGATAATTAGGATGTACAATCAACGAAGACTCTCCGGCCTCCGGTGACCCAACCCTACTTTCACTCCCTTCCAGTTGACTTGGTATATATTCAGGAGGCTGCCCCCGTAGTTGACGAGATTGTCTCGGTAATTTAGCCACGATTAATCTAATTACTTCACACGAAAACAAAGAAAAATCTCAAGAAAAACACCTAAAGTCTCTAAAGAACCAAACAATTTGAAGCACACACCTAACAAATCTAGGAAACCAAACCACACACAAACAATATCTTTCCGAATCGAAAACACTAGTTGGTGATGAAATCCAACGTCTCAGAATTCAATACAGAAATGGCATTTGGAACAGTTATCTCGACAACCTGCTTAATGAAACAGACTGGCACAAGTTTCTCCACTATAACCGTCTCGAGTGAATATAACCCCCCAGAGAGTCCAAGTGAGTCTAGTCGACGTATGCTCCAGGTACAGTGGGATCTTCCCTCCACCGTCACCTAGGAAAGAATCCTAAAGATTATGGTCACTAAGGTCACCAACAGAAACAAATATACCTGGGGGGACAATCTACGATCCAATACGCACGCAAGGGAAGAGTAACAAGCTCAATCCCCTTGAAGGCTCCTTGACATAATCCAAGGTTTACCAATAAGTGACCCCGGGCTCCTCGACAATGGTTAATCCAAGGTTTACTGTTTTTAATACGTGAATATCTTCTATCGTTCCCAATGAGGAAGGATTGATTCCCACATTGGTTCGGATATGATCTCATGCTTCTCCTTTAAGAGGAGCTTTCCCGGAGCATAGATGTAACAATTGGATTTTCTTCCTACCGCAAGATCGACTACTTGTTTGTTTAAACTACCTTGGAGAGTTAATTACTCCCTACTCAAGATACTAGCCTAAGCTTATGTTGGTGAAAGAGTCCTAGAAAATAAAATGATTGCTTAGATTGATTTTAACTCCTCTCTTTTATGATGTTCCTAGCAGATGGAGGTGCGGAGATGAACTTATATGGTATGGAGACTCGACTCCAAAACACTAAAAATGCACCTAAGATGATAACAATTCCTTTTCCTTTTCAATGAATATCTAGCTAAGGAAGAGTCGAGAATGCAATGCTTTGCAAATCAAATCTTTCTCTTAACATACAACTGAAAGGAAACTTTTTGTCTTTTCCAAAGAACTTTTAAAAACGAGACTACTAATGACACTCACAGAAAATCCCTTTGCTTTTCAACAATCAAAAACTACAAGAATAAGCAATTCTCTTAAGAGAGCTTTTAAGATTTCTAGAAAAACTATAAAAAAACTATTGAAAACAAATTTTCCAACAAGCTTGTATATTTTCTACGAAAAACTCAAAACTATGATCTAATCTTGAGATCTAAACGAAAAATGGATTGAAAAGACACTTGAAATGTTTTTGAGGATGTTCAACTTAGTGTTTCAGCTAACTAAGGATCAATTTGTTCAGCTCAACAAACTAATCAAAAACATCCAATTATATTTTAATAGAAAAAATGAAATTCAAAACTTTTAATCAAGTTCAATCAAAGTTTTGCAAAAGAGACAAATGGGATCTAGATCTCTTCACGGATAGATTTCATAAGCTAGTCAAACTCAGCAAGAAGACCAGAGAGACTGGGGTGATCTAAGGCTCTAAGGCTTCGGATCTCTGAGCTACTACGAAGACCAAGCAAAAATCAATCCAATCAGATAAAACTTCGTAGAAAATCACTCCAAACAAGAATGCCAATGAAAACTAACTCAAAAGGAACTTTTGTCAAGACAAATGCAGGTCTGGGCATATACTAACAGCTATGGATAAAAACTAAACCTAACTGGGTAGATGGATCTTAGGTTTTTCAAATTTTTGACAGGGGTTCGCAGGCATCTAGTAAAACCAAGTGCGGTGCCGCTTTGTGTTACACTGTAACAGTGTGGATAGGTCCGCACTGTAACTGACTCGGAGGGTGTGGTCCTCTTCCAAAATTTCAAAAAATAAAATTCCAACCAGGATCTAACCAGTACCCAAACTCACACCAATCGAGGCAAAATTAGAAACAAAAACTTAAGTTTCTCAAGTCAAAGAAAAGACAAATCAAAATCCAAACCAAGCCATTCCCTAGTGGAGTCGCCAATTTGTTGGCCGGATAAATCATTCTTGCAGAGAAGAACGATCTCCCTAGTATCTAATGATATCTAGCAACAAAGAGCACAAGCAAATCTACTTTTCTCTAAACATGTTTCAATTCACTAATGAATACTAAGAAGTGTAATAGACCCTACCTCGGTCCAATGCTTGTTTGAGGCAGTTTTATTCCAAGAGCTTCAAGAAGTTCTCGTTTAATAACCTGCATACACAAACAATAACACTTAAAGCATACCTGCGTATAACAAAACATGTTCATTATGAAGATCAAGGAGCTCATAAAATAAACCATTAGGGACAGTTCATTGAGAAAAACAAACTTGATTGTATTAACTTTATGAATCAAAGAACCTTACAACCTTTGCCTTGATGTTGCACAAGTTCTTTCCAGGGTCCAGCAGGGGTCTCCTCTACTTTGACAAGCCTCATTCACTTCCCAAATGACATGAAAGGTATGTGATCTCTCCTCTCACAAGCTCAAAAAGGAAGCCTAGTTTTCAGCAGCATTTGCCCTCAAGAATCTTCAGCTTTCAACCTCCTCTACAACCAGCCCAATGCATTAATTTATAGTGCAAATGGAGGAAGTTGCAGGTCCACCTTTGAAGGGATAAGTTCCTCCTTCAATGGGATAAGCACCTCATATCATGGAGTTAGCTCCCTTAGTTATGGATGAACCAAGGTGGAGTGGACTTGCCAGTGTAATATTCCTTCTAGAAGTGTTTAGAAGTGACCCAAGATGAGTTTTTAAGAATGAACTCACGCCTTTTTAACTTTTACAGGGGTTTGCACCCATTACTCAAATACAGAGCAGTCAGGTTCGCAGGAAACATGACCATTAGGTGCGGCACCACAGGAAATGCTAGGAGAAAGTGCGAAACCAGGATTTGAGATATTTTTAAGGTCTTTCTCCCATTTTTAAGGCTTGACATGAAGAGTTGAGGTTTAAGACTTGCAAAGGAGGTATGTATGAGTGTTGATGGACTCATATAAACTGTAGAAAGTCATGGTGAAATTTTTTTGTGTAACAGGCACACATGCGACTCACGATCGAAGGTTTCAAATCCTTCTCGCTGCTCTATGTACACCTCTTCCTCAATCTTGCCATTGAGGAATGCAGTCTTCACATCCATCTGATGGATCTTCCAACCCATCTGTGCTAATAGTGCCAACATCGATATGATAGATGAGTATCTTGCCACTGGAGCAAAAGTCTCATCATAGTTGATCCCCTCAACCTGTGAGAAACCATGACAATGAACCTTGACTTATGTTTCTCAACACTTCCATCAGCTACCTCCTTCACCTTGTAAATCCATTAGGAACTCACCACTGACTTGTCCACTAGTCTTGGGATAACATCCCACACACTATTCCATATGATAGAGTCATACTCCTCTGCCATTGCATCAACCCAGACTGGTTGCTGCACAACTTCCTCAAAAGAAGAAGGCTCGGTCACTACACACTCCCCAACCAGGGCCATGTAGCCAGTGTATCGCTCGGGAGATATCCTCTTTCTGTGTTGAGAGGATGGCTGCCCCACATTCTCTCGTGCATCTAGCATCAACATGTCAGTTTCCCGTGAGCATTTCCACCCATCCATGGAAGACTCTGCAAGGTGGATGTCTCCACTCTCGGATCCTCTGCATGCAGCTACTCTGCATCATCCTGAGGCTCCTCCTCCTTTGGAACCAAAAGTTCCTCCTTTGCATGAAACTTGAGCTCCCTCTCAAGTGATACTCGCATGTCTCTCTGCTTGTCGAACTTCACATCTCTGCGTACCATGGTCCTTTGACTGGTAGGTAGGAATACCCAATAGTTGTGGGGTGTATCTGTGTACCCCACAAGTATCCCCATCTCAGCTGTAGGGTCTAGCTTCTTCTGTGCATATTTGGTCACATGGCAGTAAACCGGTGATCCAAAGATTTGACAGTGACTCACATCTACTTGCTTCCTGAAAAAGGCCTCCATAGGTGTCTTCATCCCCAATATATGGTGAGGACTTCTGTTCTGCAAGTATACTGCTATATTGCATGCCTCAGCCCACAGATGAAGTGGTAGGCTTTGGTCATGCAACATCACACAAGCTGCTCCCACAATAGATCGACTCTTTCTTTTGGCCACCCCATTCTGTTGTGGGTTATGGGGTGATGTCAGCTCCCGTTTAATTTCTTCTGCTACACAGAAGTCTTTAAACTATTGGGAGACATACTCTCCACCATTGTCATTGTGCAAGGCTCTTATTTTATTTCCTGATTCTTTCTCCACCAAGGCTTTAAACTCACATAACCTCAAGAAGGTCTGATCCTTCTTTTGCATAAAGTAGATCCAACATCTATGAAAAAAATCATCAAGAAAAATAACATAGTACCTTTGTTTAGCAGTGGAGGCTATAGAGAATGGTCCACATACATCTGAGTGAACTCGCTCCAAGATTTCTCCAACTCTACTGTCTCGATCCTGAAAAGAAGATTTCGCATACTGACCCAAGGTACATCCTTTGCATGCATCCACTTGATCCAGCTTTCCCTAGGGTAGTCTAGTAGAAATTTGCTGCATGATCTTCAAGGCCCCATGATGTAAGTGGCCCAATCTTCTATGCAACAGCTCGCCAACATCTTGGCTTTGCACCACCTCTGCTTTGGAACTTAGTGCAGCATAGTTATCTACCTCCAGCTTGTAGAGATTCTTTACTCAAATCCCAATTCGCTTGGTCTGTCCAGTGCCGATATGCCTCAGGAACACCTTTCCTTGACTAAAGACTACATCATATCCTTTATCTTCTAGCATAGAAATGGACACAAGATTCTTCTTCAGACCCGATACATACTTTACATCAGTGAGGGTGAGAGGAGTTCCATGCTCCCTCTAAAACACAACCATACCTTCACCTGAAACACGATACTTTCCATCATCGTCCATCTCGATGTGCATCTAGAGATCCTTCTCCTCCAGGGTACTGAAAATATTCTTGTCACCTGACATGTGGAATGAAGATCCACTATCCAGGTACCAAACACATCCCACCATGGATGAAACCATGCCTACGATAAGAGAGAAATCCAACTCAAACTGTGAAACCAGTGCTTCACCATCAAATCCCTTCAAGGATCCTTTCTTGGATTTCTTCTATGGACAATTTGTAGCATAATGGCCCACTTCATGACAATGAAAGCATCACACTTTTGATTCGTCAAACTTCTTCCCACCATGAGAAGATTTGGATTGGGACGCCTTCCCTTTCCCTTTCTTAGCTTTACTCGCTAAAGCTAGATTTTCTTCATCATCTTGTTTTGATGAAGATCCATCCCTGGTGCTTCTTCTTATCTCCTCCTACATCAGATCTGATCAAATTTGTTCCCAATCTGGAAGTTTCTCCCTTCCATTAACCGATTCTTGGTAGCTATGCCAGCTCTTAGGAAGAACAAGGAGTGCAAGACTCACCATGTCATCATTGGTAGTCATGATCCCTACACTACCAAGCTCATCCTTGCAGGTGGTGAGCTTGGTCAGGTATGTTGAGATCGTGTTGCCCTTTTCACACTTGATTTTCTGAAGCTTGTCCTTCAATGACACCTTCCTCTGATTGCTGCTATTTTGATACAAACCTTTCAATGTTTTCCACATCGAAAACGAAGTCTCCTTCCCATGGAGGCTCAAGACTATTTGATCTCAAACTCCCTCCAATAGGATTCTCCTTGCTCTAGCCACACATTTCT
Organism: Pinus taeda; assembly: GCA_000404065.3. Taxonomy (NCBI): domain Eukaryota; kingdom Viridiplantae; phylum Streptophyta; class Pinopsida; order Pinales; family Pinaceae; genus Pinus; species Pinus taeda. The sequence goes on along the minus strand of APFE030822645.1, from coordinate 97,639 downwards.
TCCATTCCACCAATTCTTTGGCACTAGTTGTTGCGGGCTTGGGGACTTCTTGATCAATGAAGTCCTTCAACCCATTGACTTCTAATACCGCTTCCATGTGATCCTTCTAGGCTATATAATTTGAGCTGCCATCAAGGGCATACTCAAGTCTCAAACCGTTGACCGCCATTGATGAAATCTGAGATGCGATAAGAACTCGATATCTATATCAGGAACACTAAACTTTGTACTTCTCCCTTCTTTGTATACATTTCTTCGCTTGATTCACCTTTTCTTTGATACCATGTAGAAATATCACCTGTAGATCAACTGATATATGCAATGTAATAAAGCATAAAACTAGATCTACTTCTACCATAAAATTTGCGGAAGCTTAATCACATATGAACATTATCAAACAAGAACAGATATAACTGAGAATGAGAAGCAGTCACACATAACACATATGATATAATCTGGGGAAAGCAATAGCCTAAAACCCCACTCTTTGTATTATCATACAAGTGGAAATATCTCAGATTACATAAAAGCCTTAGCTTACAAAACTATCCAGCCGTCACTACAATCAAAGAATCCAGCTCAAAAATTGAACAAATAACTCATATGTCAATCCACAGCCCTCCAAGCCTCCTATTTCCTTGCATAAGTTTTATTGGGGTCCAATGAGGTCACATGTGTGAATTGGCCTCATCACACTCACTAAACTGGAAGAAGTAACTGCACAATCTACAAGGAATAAATTCCTTCTGCTTGCAAGGAATATTCACAATAGAATATTCTTGAAATTGATAGTACAATGTCCCTCCATCTCATCTCAACTGGGTCTCTGACAGAACTAACATGCATGAGTTATCTATGAGATAATATTTAGTTATCTGAAGTGCAATAGTTACTTGCATGCAAGCATTAACTAACTGAACTCACAATTAATTCTACAAGCTGTAAGAATTAATCTATGTGGACTTAACTCAATTAACTGAGCTAACTAATTACAACTCACTCTAATCTCTTTAACTAATGGATAAATCCCTTAATCAAAGGAATAACTGTTGCATTTCCTCACATTGACTTCATGTTGATTTTTTCTTAACTAATTAATTCAAGATGAATTAATTAATTAATTTACAAACAACTACTAATATCAAATTTGAATTTTACTTCACTATTTTAGTTCAAGGACTTAACTAAAATAGGAAGGGATCCTATAATGCTATTTATAGCAGTGCTAAAAATAACACTTATATATTTAGCATTTCTTGTTGCTATTTTTAACACATATAGTTGCCATCATTATTCCTTTTGAGATAAACACAATGATCTGAGTGACATCTAGTATAAACTTGTTCAGACATAAACCTGTCAAATTTTAGATACCACTGCCTTGGAGCCTGTTTTAAGCCATACAAGCTCTTCTTCAACATACACACTAGTTTCTCTGTCCCTTTTACCTCATATCCTTGTGGTTGTTGCATATATATCTCTTCCTCCAAATCCCCATGGAGAAAGGTTTTCTTTACATCTTACTGCTCAAGATGCAAATCTTCAGCTACTACTAGACTTAAAATAGTTCTAATTGAAGTCATTTTAACAACAAGAGAAAATATATCATCAAAGTCTATACCCTTTTTCTGTGCAAATCCTTTCACCACAAGTCTAGCTTTATACCTTTTTCTACCTCCATCTTATTCCTTCAACTTGTAAACCCATTTATTTTGCAATGTTGTTTTACCTACAGGAAACCTGAGTAAGTCCCAAGTCTAGTTACGTGCTAAGGAGTCCATCTCTTCTTTCATGGCTTGCTCCTACTTCTTCCTGGTTTCTAGCTGTACTACTTCTTCATAACATTTTGGTTCACAAGAATCAGTCAAAAATACATAATAAAATGAAGGAGAGTATCGTTTAGGGGGTCTACTTATCCTTGTTACCGGGAATAGTGTCCACTCGAATGCTGCTATTCCCACTAAGACTGGTAGCTATCTTAGAAACAAACAAGTAAAGTCTATTTTCGCTTTACTTTATGAAAATAGATAGGAGTGGAACAAAGGAGACCAACCTTAGTCTTGCGCTTGATTTCCTCTCCTCCCTGATAGAGCTTTGTCGCTTCTTCTTCATCTTCCCAGCTTCAAAGAGCACCTGTGGAATCATAGCAACATACTACTATTGAAGAACAAAGATCTATATTCATAAATAACACAAGACCAGATGTGTGTTAACCATACAAATGCATATATAAGTAAACATACAAGAATATGGAGGAAAACTTGAATAGCTTTATTAAGATGAAAAGTAGCAAGAGGATAACAACCATATGTTCTGACCCAGCATCATCCTCCAGCTAGAAAGCCCTTCTTCACCTC
>APFE030822645.1:50259-92129 GCA_000404065.3 Pinus taeda | reverse complement strand
TCACAAGGATGGCTAATAGAATCACTCTTCGCAAATGTTCCTCGAAGGGGTAAACAATCATATGGGGGTGAATGATCGACTAAAAACAGAGTGGAGGTGATGATGAGAACACAACCAAGGCTCAAAAGCTGGCAATAAGGCATTCACAATGGTTATTACCGGTTCATTTTTTCATGAGCTTAAATGCTGGGGGAAACATTTTCTCATGACTTATGTTTATTTTTTAACGAGCTTGAACCCTGCGGTAACATTGCTTGCCAGTCATATGATAAGGATGTCTCATTCAAGATGCCATTTTTTATGGGGCTTGCACCTTTTGAAGCTTTGCCCCGGATCCTTTCTTTATGAAAACTAGGAAACGACCAACCTTATGGGTTTAAAGGGTTAGAGGTCCTACAAATTTAAAAAATAAATGGTCACTCTTCGCTTGCATGCGGAAAGGTTTGCATGCCCCCAGGTATAGCGAAAAATTCCCAGGTTACCATGAAAGTTCCATCCGCGTAGCAAGCAGAATGCTTCCTTGGCGATGTCTACTGAAATAGACAAAGGGGAGTGGCGTAGAGTTACTCCACTCACATAACTTTAATGAAGGTATCTTATTCCAGCCTAATCCCATTTTCCTGTAAGGACGGGTTTTTTAGACTAGTCATATATCCTCCGCGGAAACCTACTCTATACCCAAGGTTTTCCTGTCAAAACAGACCAGGGTGCATGCCCCCTGGGATTCAGTCACATCCTCCTAAATCACTCGCGCTCATCTGGTGGACGGACTGGAGATCGATGAGACATTCCTTGCATGAAGAGAACATTTAGGTATGGCATTTGACTATTTGCGATGTGTGAACTGGGGAATGACATTTGGTCTATGATCTTGACCATTCTGCCTTCGTGCGGAAAACACATTACTCTAAAGAGTGAGGAGATGACGGATCCCATGCAATAAATATAGTCACGTCCAAGGAGTAGATTATAATCCAAGGGTCCTTGAACTACCATCACGTTCATGTGAATGGTTTTCCTTCTCAAAGTAATGGGTACATTTGGAAGGATACCTAAAGGTCGACTGGTTCCTTTGTCGAAGCCTGTCAGATTTCTCATTTCAGGAAAAAGGGATGGCGAACCAAGTGCTTTCCAAGAAGTTGAGGAAAGGATACTCAAAGAAGCCCCTTCATCGATGATGGTACCAGCCATAACCATTATGTAAGCTTGTACAATGATTCTGAATGGTACACTAGCTAGTAAATGGGGTCTGCCTAGTAGATTCCAGTCGAAGGAAATGATTAGGTTGCTTGGTGGTGGGACTGAATAGACGGTCGGATATGACTCTGATGAACTTCCTTCCTGTAATAAAGGAATAGGAGGACTGCCGCCAAGTTCATCAGAGTCTGTGTTGATGAAAAGAATTTGAATAGTGTCATTCTCTTTCTCTTCAGTGATGGTATCATTCGAAGATGAGCACTTTGAAGGAAATATTAGGTCAACTGCCCTCGACCTTTTGACTTTCGTCTGGTATGGATTCAGAGGGTTCATTTTCAATGATAGATGCTTCGGCCAACCACAATGACGGGCCAGCCAGATTTTCGACCGGTGGAGGACTTGGCAAGAGTTTTTTATATCCAGGAGGAAGCTGTAGCGGTGAAACAGGACGGTCATCCAAAACTCTTTTAGCCTCGTCAAGGAAGGGACAACGGTGGACGGCGTGATTTCCTTCACACAACTTACAAGGAAATCTGGGATTCCTTTTTTGTCCATGTGCTTCACTTTCACTGGTTGATGGTGTGCATTCAACATGATCATCAGAGGTTGATGCCACAGGATTGTGCAAACGTGGAGACTAGTCCCTTAAGATCCGAGGATGCAGGGAAAATCTTGGTGATAGTGGTGTCCATTGCAAATGACACAAGGAGATTTAGGTTTCGACAGTGCGGTGTGAGGATTTTCGCTAGATGACACTTGGTTTCCCCCTTTTGATTTTAGTTCCTTTTTCTTCTTTTCCTTTTTCTCTTTTTGCTTCTTCTTCTTCTCAGTCACTTGATTTTTAGCTTTATCGGCTTTATCAAGCGAAGAGGAAGGAGGAGAGGGAGAATCAGACGAAGTAGAAGGTTGGGAGGCAACTCTAGCGTCATCTAGTTGCTGACTTCACTGTTCAGGAATTACGGGATTCTGAATGACAGAGGTAGAGAAGAGCCAGACAGGAAAACCAATTGTCAACCCTAGAAGTGACAAAGTGGCCATATGGGGTGCATCAACATCTCCCCAAGAGGAGAAGGGACTAGGATTTCCTCCAAGGGGAAATCCTTAGTTGGTAAACTCCATTTTCTCAACCTAAAGACCAACGAGGGAATTTGTGATGTTATTCCTATTAAAATAAATTTTAGACGCTTTGACACAACTTGTTTTTTCAATTTTAAAGAGTCGAGAAAAAACAAAAGATGACTCTAGTCGCCTTCGATTTTTTATTTAGCCTGAAGTGAGAAGTGCTCAGAGGACCTTTTCCTTTAAGGAGTCATAAAAGGAGCAAAATGGACTTCTCTGGAGATCTAGGCAGAGAGGATTACCAACCAATCGCAAAATTGCAGAATACGTTTTACTGTATGACAGTCAATCTTCCCGAATGTTGTGTTCAGTGCATTGCAATCGATAGGGCGACAGACATAGCTTCCTAAGGATAAAGGATGCAGCCTATTGTGGTCTCCCAAAATATACTCGATGGTACATGGGAGCACAAGTCTGTACTGGCACTTGCCATCTCAGAGTGGAGGAATCACCCAACCAACAATGAAAACAATAGTTACCAGGTTTTACGATGCCGGAATACGTCTCTAGCCTAGACCTCTAGATGTTGCTCGTTAGGTTCCAAAGCGTTGTTAGATTCATTAAATTTATTTTAAGTTGATCTTGATTAAAAATGTTGCTTTCAGGTTCACTGCGTGATGCGTATACAATTCCTAAAATGCAGTCTAAGATGATAAACATACGTTTAATCTTCTTTTGGCAATGAAAATCCTAGCTACTAAGGACAGAAAGTTAAGAATCTTTCTTCAAAGAGCACAGAGCACATGCTAAATGCACTGTCCTAAATCAAACCAAGCAGTCAAAATACAAATGCACATGCACGTATTTGTTTTCAGTCTTCTTAATGTATGAATTATGATAAGAAAGCTATGTGCAAATCTGAATTATTTTCAAAGCAACAACACTCAACAAATTTCTTTTCAAAATGAAGTGAAGGTAAGAGATTAATCGACTATCAAGAAAAATGGGATTGTCTTCTAAAACTGAAAATGACACTTTCAGATCAAGAAACGACAGTTCGACTATGCTACTTTTTTGCAAAAGAGAACTAAAAATGGCGCACAATACATAAAAACAATTACAGTTCTTTGCACTAAGGAGGCGGAATAATGTAAGAGAAGTGGGTTTTCACAGAGATACACAGACTACAGACAGCAAAACTCCTAAATAGGACTGAAAATAGTGAGGAAAAACCAAAGTATGAAGGTAAAGTTAACCTTCCCTAACCATCACACTTGTCACACTGTGAATTCAGTATGCAGCGAACCTACTGCACTCGGGAAGTGTGATGCATACAAACTGCCTTGAAGGCAGGGTGAAATGGTACCAGTGCGAGACTTTAAACAAGTTTTTATTCACAATTTTCAATTCAGTTCAGGGATTTAGGCCAGGTAAGTAATGTTCAGTATATGTAAAACACAGGGGTGATCTAAGGAGGTTACTAGAGCCACCACTTAGGGCAATTAGATTGTTTGCAAATCGATTGTTTAATTCATAAACAAAACCTGGAGATAGACTGAAGCAACATTGATCTACTTTGAATTTGTATAACAAATGCAGTTCGAAGGCTAGCTGGCTTGGCTTTAGGCTCCGTTTGTAATTTTATAAAAGAAACAAAGATAGATAGGCTAACAAACAATCTAGTCGCTCCCCAGCAGAGTCGCCATTTTGTTACTGGGAATAGTGTCCACTCGGGTGCTGCTATTCCCACTAAGACTGGTAGCTATCTTAGAAACAAACAAGTAAAGTCTATTTTCACTTTCCTTTATGAAAATAGATAGGAGTGGAACAAAGGAGACCAACCTTAGTCTTGCGCTTCATTTGCTCTCCTCCCTGATAGAGCTTTGCCGCTTCTTCTTCGTCTGCCCAACTTCAAAGAGCACCTGTGGAATCACAGCAACATACTACTATTGAAGAACAAAGATCTATATACATAAATAACACAGGACCCGATGTGTGTTAACCATACAAATGCATATATAAGTAAACATACAAGAATATGGAGGAAAACTTGAATAGATTTATTAAGATGAAAAGTAGCAAGAGGATTACAACCATATGTTTTGACCCAGCATCATCCTCCAGCTAGAAATCCCTTCTTCACCTCAATTAAAGCTTAGATCACCCAACACTATGAATGTACACCAGAAAACCAACAGCACTTCTCTATAAGATACAAAATTCCATCCTTCGGATCCCTGTGATGAGGGATCTATATATAGATGATTATAGCGAGGTGAGTCATCTTCTAGGGTCTTGATTAGTGTCCTCTCTCTGATAGTTCCTGCTTCCACTTGGAGAATGATGATCTCTTACTCATCCCTGGTCGAAAACAGAGAGGCAAGTGTCAGAGGGGAAGCTTCTGGAAGATTCCATGATCTTCCACCTCACATTTTGTCCCTGTCATTTGTCCATTCCAGACCATCTCACCCTACAAAGGAGCCATTCAGTATGCATCACACTCTATACACTAGGAAGGTGCATCGCACCCTCTGCACTGGGTTTTCAGTATGGTCCATTTTTGACCATTTACGAGCAATTTTCAGTGGAGAAGTTCTGGGAGATGATGTAATCAGCTGACCTCATTCCTTTAGGCAGTGAAGCAACACTTTTAGGGACTTAGGATCCCTTAGTTTATGGACATTTATGATTGGGGTTGAAGTGCCCAAAAATGTCTATAACAATCCTTGTAGATCTTCTAACACCACTTTCAGGTGTTCGAGGTGCTTATTGCTATTGTGGTTGTTTTTCTGGATTGTGATCATTATGATTTTCAGGCACCATCATTTTTTCTGTGATCTCGTAAAGCACTATGTATTCTCTGTTTTCTTTTTCCTATTTATTTTCTTGCAACTAATCCTTATACAAAACCTTTTCATTGAATATGACATCTCTGCTCCTAATGATTTTGTGTTTTTCATAATCATAAAAGCGATAAACGAAATCATTAACACCATATCCAATAAAGGTACATTTATTTGATTTTTCCTCAAGCTTTGTTCTATTTTCTTTATTAATGCGGACAAAGGCTTCACAACCAAAAGTCTTTAAAAAAGAGTAGTTTACCTTTTTACCTATCCATGCCTCCTCTGGAATACCACCATCCAAGGAACTTGAAGGCCCTCTGTTTATTAGATAAACAACAATATATACAACATCTTCTCAAAGTTGTAAAGGAAATCCTACATGAAATCTCGTGCACCTTGCATGCTCCATGATTGTCCTATTCATCCTTTCTGACACACCATTTTCTTGTGGTGTTCCTGGAACTGTCTTCTCTATGTGAATTCCATTCTCTGAACAGTACCTATCAAACTCTTTGCTGCAATATTCAACTCCATTGTCTGATATGAGACACTTTAACCTTTTTCATGTCTCATTTTCAACCAAAGCTTTCCATTTCTTGAAGGTATCAAATACATCAGATTTATTTCAAATACAATAAATCCAGTTTTTTCTAGTTGCATTATCAATAAAAGTAACATAATAACGAGAGCCACCAAGAGATGATACATGAACAGGTCCCCATACATCTGTATGCAAAAGCTCTAATTTTTCGCTCTTCTTTTCTTTCCCAACTCTGAGGAATCTAACTCTCTTATGTGTTCCATAAAAACAATTCTCACAGAATTTTAAATCAACATGCTTCAGACTTGGCAACAAATTTCTTGAGTGAAGAATCTGCATCCCCTTCTCACTCATGTGCCCGAGCCAATGATGCCACAATGCCATATCTTCTCCTGTAGAGGTTAAAGAATTAACAGAATTAGAAATACCATTGCATATATACAATGTACCAACCTTTTCTCCCTTTGATATTACTAGGGATCCTTTAGTGACCTTCCAGGTTTTATCTGTAAAAGTAGTCACACATCCCTCACCTCCCAACTGTGTTGTTGAAATCAGATTTTTCTTCAGATTTGGAACATGCCTTACCTCCCTCAATAGCCATTGATTTCCATTTTGTTGTTTTGTGAAAACTATACCCATTCCAATGATTTTACAGGGTTTATCATCACCCAATCGAACTTGTCCAAAATATCCTTGAACATAATCATGAAAATGTTTTCTATCAAGTGTGGCATGGAATGAGGCACCTGAATCTATCACCCATGAAGCATCAATAATATTTTCTAAATAAAGAATCAAAGCATCTTGCAATACATCACCTATTACATTCACTTCATGATTATTTTCTTGTTGCACGTCTCCTTATTTTCCCTTCCGAGACTTGCAGTATTTCTTCAGGTGTCCTTTCATCCCGCATTTCTAGCACAATATCCCTGATCTAGACTTGGATCTTCCTTTTCTTGACTTACAGCGATATCTAGGGCTCTTTCCTCTTTCCATTTTTCTTCCCCTAGTCTCTACAGTCAAAGCATTACCTAATGTCTGACCAGAGCTTTTCCGTTGAATTTCCTCACTAAGGATTGCACCGACAACATCATCAATCTTTAAATTACTAGATCTAGAGACAAAGTTACTAATGGCCATAACTAAACCATCCATCTTTCCGAAAATCAGCACAAAAATAACAGAACCCTAACTTCATCATCAAAAGTATTTCTTTTATCTATTAGACTAACCTAAGTACCAATGGGGTATTTGAACCGGTGACCTATCACAAGGAGTGCCTTAACATCGCACCCATTCACCGTTAATCCAAAGCCCCGTGGGCAACTTCATCATTAAAAGTTACCCCTAGAGAAATTAACTGATTGGTAGCTGTATTAAATTCATTTAAATGATCAACAACAGATCCACCTTCTAACATTTTCATATTAAATAAATACTTCATAAGAAATACCTTATTTGAGGCCAAGGATTTTTCATATAGTTTGGCCAATGTCAATATTAAACCCTCTGTTGTCATTTCCTTTGAAATATTAAATACTACTCATGCCACTAGGCACAACCATATTGTTCCAAGTGTCTTTCTGTTGAGAATATCCCATTGTGTCTGTCATAGTCATCGGCTTCTTTGCCTTTCTGCTCAATGGTTGGTACAAATATCTATGATACAGATAATCTTCCATCTGCATCTTCCATAACTGGCTGTTTTGGCCGTTAAATTTCGACCCTAATCCTACCATCTTCTGTCATTTCTCCCACTCGAATGAGGAACCCTTTTCTACTACAAGTTTATCATCCAAATAGACCTTTAGGTCAAATACCGGTTGTTAGAAAATTATATATTACGGAGCAATGGAACACATAAAATATTGCAGAAATATTAAGACATAAAACACATAAAACAAGAGGGACATAGATATACATGGTTCACCCAGTTTGAGCTACGTCCATGGAGAAACAGCCAATCCTTCCTTTTTATATTATGTAGCAAACTGAAGAGATACAACCAATAGTAGATACGTTGTAATTCCCTCTTCGCTCTCAATCTCCTCTCTCTTCCTCACTAAGAATATAGATCTACATGGACACAATACGATTCCCTCATATATAGTGAGGGGTTGCCTTCTAGGGAAAAAACCCTAAATTAAACATAACTTCGACCGTTAGATCTCCACCTAATGAACGGCCCAGATTGACTACGAAATTACAACATTTTACAAGGAAATTTTACATCTATTTTTAGCTTTGGGGGCACTACCCCCGATTCCCCTGTCAGTGCGAGCTCCCAAAGGTTGCAGCCTCCCCCGCTTGGACCCCCCTTGGAGCGAATATATTACGGGTAGCATTGCCGCCCCATTACGAACTAGGGTCCAATGCGGCGATACCTTTGAATATAGAAGATAATTAGGCTCCACACCCAACATAAACAAGGGGTGTTGTAGGGCTGGACCAATGACTAAGCTCTTCTGTGACCCCCTCTATGGAAAAGGAAAAAGAAAGTGGGAGAATGTTGGGTGTGTGTTATATTCTTTCCATGACTATTCGCAAGCGTCGGGCAGTTGTCGCCCCCCTGTTTGTTGCGTTGGGTACCCCCCCTACTGGGGGTTTTGAGGGGGATGGTAGCCCCCTTGCATGGGGTTCATGGTAGTGCCTCGAGAAATTTTGTTTGGACCTTATATTAGGTGGGCAGACCTACTTATGGTCTTTTGCATGGGTTTTGCACATGGTTTTGGGCATGACAGTTTTCTTCCCATCGTATTTTGCAGATCCGTTCAAGGGAACTATGGTTAGGTTCTAATCCAGGGTTAATGGATTGTGGTTTATGAATGCTTGAACATGTATATATATATATATTATATATATATATATATATATATTGTAACAATGAAGGAACATTTCGAAAAATCAATCTGGTAGTCCTAGTTTTGGGATCCAAGGGAAGATATCTGTGTATATATGTTTTATGTTTTATTTTCTCGCCATTGTTTATTTTCTACTTTTAGAATTCGTATGCAGATAATTTTCGTACAAGGTTAAAACCTACAAACTTTATCCAACCTTATTCAAGTATGCCTTTTAACAATTTATCATTAAATATGGGTGTACTTCTTTGTAGATTTTTCTCTCGAGGATGGACATAAGTTCTTGAGCCCCTATTATAAACTAGACAATTCTTGTCTGAATGACAATATTTTTTATATGTGGGTGTTTACATGGTTACCTGCCATGAAATATGGAGTATAAACATCTTCATCTACAGCCCATTTAAAGGGCTTTATCACAAAAGAATATGAGAAGTAATAATGTCAACTTGTTTATATTTTGTCCAAGGTACTTTTCATTTCACCATTTATAATCAGGTCAACTTGTTTATATTTGGGCCAATGTACTTTTATTTTCACCATTCAACTACCAAGATAATGCTAGGGATATCACTTTTAATGAGGGCGATATCTATCGTACAGGAGCATAAGAATAAGATGTAACTTGTGGGTCAATATTGAGGCAAAGGATCCTCGGATGCGGGTGACAACACGTTACGATGGGCTGAGCCACATGGCTACCATGTGCCGCCCCGTGAACAATTAAATACTGAGGGTACTCAGCCGTCAAAGGCTTAATACTGCGAGGTTCAAGCTCTAAGCATTCAATGCTGAGCAGATTGAAGGGATGGCGGCAGTTATTGGGCGCTTCGAACAAAGGAATGTTGAAGGATATCAAGGCAGGGAGATGCAGTTATCAGTTCATAGTCTCGGTAGTCTCAAGGAGCTTCGTTTGCAGAGAAATTCATCGCAGAGGCTGGTCTGCAGGGGGGCGTCGCGCACGCCACCACAAGCTGCCTTCTGGGCTTCTCGACGCCCCATCTCAGGTGCCTGTTCTGAGAGAAAGAGGAAATTTGAGAGCTCCTCAGAAGGTCGGGTGGCAGAATCAGAGGTTCGGGAGGCGGAATCAGAGGTCTAGGTGGAAAACTCAGAGGTTTTGGAGGCAAATTCAAAGGTGCTGGCAGCGAATTCGGAGATACTGGTGGCTAATTCAGAGTTGCTGGGGCGAATTCGGAGGCTTCGGGGGCGAATTCAGAGGTTTATTTGGAAAATTCAAAGGTGGTGGAGGTGCTTGGAAGGTTTTGGCGGCGAATTCTGCCTCCTGGGTGGCCTCACGAATCGCTTAAAGCAATCAAGGGAGAAGGAGAATTGCCCATGGCTAGGCTACGACAACGGCAACCTTGCAGGAGGTGTTCTGGACGTGGCTCATCCTCGTGCCCACCGGCAGAGAGGGAGCACCACCATTGCTGCTGCTGCTATTGCTATCGGAGGGCAGGGGTCAAGCCACTCCAAGCTGGGCAATACCTGGAGGTTGGCGTTGCAAGCGAAGGGGAGCCAGCCCTCCCTGCATTTGGCTCAGTGGTGTTCACCCTGGGCAAATCCTTGGACAATCCAGGAATTAAGGCTCATGTTTCAGTGCTTTTTACTCAAGCTCCGGAAGGGATTGAAGGAGAGACGCCTCCAGGAATGGAGGATCCACCCCCAGAGGGCTCTGGAAAGGCATGCCCCTTGTTGCCTCCATCATGTGGGGAGGGCACTTCAGGGAAGGAGATCATGGCCGATCCCTCCATCCCCCCGGCGCAGAAGTATCCAAACTCAGCTCAGGCTAAGTGGGCCGCCATGTGGGAGGATATCCCTGAGGGTCAGGGATGGTGCACCATTGTGGAGGAGAAACCTCCTGAAGCCGACTAACCTTCCCACGCACGCTCCACCAACGGCCAATTCCACTCAGCTCGGGTCCAGAATTTTGTTTGTTGTGGGTCACGCGGTTCGGGTTAGCATATTGTCTGTTCTCTTGCAGTTTTTTATCGTTTCCAGTTTATTTTGGTCGTGTTTCGTCTCGGTGTGTCTTGTTTGTATCAGTCCTTAGTCTGTTAATGAAGACCGCCCCTGCGTGGGCAGGATTGCTTATGAGTAACTCAAGGTGTCTAGGTCTGTTTTTGAGCAATTTGGAAAGGTTTCCTGCCTCAGTCAGTCTTTTTGGAGGAATTATGAAAGCATTGCTGATGCTACCCCTGCGTGGGAGCTTTTTGAGTCAGTCTAAGTCACCCAAGGCGCCACTGGTGGCCATGGAAGTCCTGCTTCACTGTCTGTAAACATTACTCTGTACATATAATATAAAAGCTAGCTAGTTTTACCGAGAAAAAAAAAATTATTGAGGCAAAGGATTGTTAATATAACATGGGGACAAGAAAATATGAGCTTTGAAATATTTTCTTCAGGCTAATAGCAGTACATAGAAAATTTTTGGACAATATTTGGTTTATTTTTTACTATCAACATGGAACTATGTAGACATCTTTTGGGAAATACTTGATCTAGTTTGAACTCTCAACACATTATTTTTCATAGCACTCAAGATAAGAATGTATCTCTCACTTTTGATGGTAAATTTGGAGTTTTTTTCGAAAATAATGAATTGCAGTCATGAGTTAAATATTTAGTATGCTTCCATATTAGATAATGATGGATATGTAGCATGAACTTATCTAGTCTTTGAGGGAACAAAGACATTTAAATGTGCATTTTGAAAACCTATTATGAGTGATTGTTCTAAGGGTTGTTTCATAATTAAAAGAGTAGCGTATTCCTAATATTGATTATTTACAATAAGCCAACTTATGAATGGGGCTCTGTGAGTATTCTATTTGGAACTTTCCATTACTCGCGTTGTTATGAAAATCAACTGACATTTTAAGCAACTGAAAATTAGTTATTGAGAATTGTGCGTAAGGGTTAGAAATCTCAAGAAGACCAATAATTGTATGTGAGGTTTGACCTAGAATTCTAAGAGCCTAGCTCGAATCTGTGTGTGAATCTTTAAAAAGTATAATTAACTACAACAATAGTAACCCCCTTTTTGATGTCTCACATTGTTGTGACTCAAATTGTTTTTTATTGAATATTAGGCAAATAACATAGTTGAATAAACCACATGGTGATTCCTAGAACAAATTTAGTCATAATGAGGGAAATTGAATGTTGGATTCATATTTAATCATAATATTTAGGTTGTAGTTTAATCATTGAATTTTGAATTTAATTTGATCGATAAGAAGCCCTTACCTTGTATTGATTTTTTTGTAGTATTATCGTAATTTGAATTAAACTCAAGATCTATTTGATTAGATATTTGTTTAATTGTTCTTTTATGTTTTTTTGCACATCATTGGAAACGTTTAGGATGGTGGAAAAGTGGACCTTCTGCATTGAAGTGCCTTGTTATCCCAACCTAGGGCATGCAACCATTGCATATGTACTCTACAATAACACTTCAAATAATTCTTTCCATCACTATTTGCACATGTGGGGTGACTGTCGCCCTCCTGTTTGTTGCGTTGGGCACATTAGGGGGGATGCGCCCCCCTACTGGGGGTTTTGAGGGGGATGGTGGCCCCCTTGCATGGGGTTCAGGGTAGTGCCCTGGGAAATTTTTTTTGGACCTTATATTAGCTAGGCGGACCTGCCTATCGTCTTTTGCATGGGTTTTGCACATGGTTTTGGGCATGAAAGTTTTCTTCCCATGGTGTTTTGTAGATCCATTCAAGGGAACTCTGGTTATGTTATAATCTAGGGTTAATGGATTGTGGTTTATGAATGCTTCGACATGTATATATATATGTATTGTAACAATGAAAGGAACATTTTGAAAAATCAATTTGGTAGTCCTGGTTTTGGGATCCAAGGGAAAATATCTGTGTATATATGTTTTATGTTTTATTTTCTTACCATTGTTTATTTTCTACTTTTAGAATTCGTACGTACATAATTTTTGTACAAGGTTAAAACCTACAAACTTTATCCAACTTATTCAATTATAACGTTTAACAATTTATCATTAAATATGGGTGTACTTCTCTGTAGATTTTTCTCTCGAGGATGGACCAAAGTTCTTGAGCTCCTATTATAAACTAGACAATTCTTGTTTGAATGACAATATTTCCTACATGTGGGTGTTTACATGGTTACCTATCATGAAATATGGAGTATAAACATCTTCATCTACTGCCCATTTAAAGGGCTTTATCACAAAAGTCTTCTAGAAGTAATAATGTCAACTTGTTTATATTTATTTTTTTTGTAAGCTTAGGTAGGACCTTCTCATTTTCAAGTTTTTACATGTTCGTTATTCACCCCATTTCCATGGAGGGTAGCACAAGAATCAAAACCAAGATCTCCGGTTCGGTGAGACTTCATTTCCACGGCCATTGCCACTTGAGCTACCCCATGCGGACAATGTCAACTTGTTTATATTTTGTCCAAGGTACTTTTCATTTCACCATTTATAATGAGGTCAAATTGTTTATATTTGGTCCAATGTACTTTTCTTTTCACCATTCAACTTCCAGGATAATGCTAGGGATATCACTTTGAATGAGGGCGATATCTATCTTATAGGAGCATAAGAATAATATGTAACTTGTGGGTCAATATTGAGGCAAAGGATTGTTAAGATAACATGGGGACAAGAAAATATGAGCTTTGAAATATTTTCTTTGGGCTAATAGCACTACGTAGAAATTTTTTGGGCAATATTTGGTTTAGTTTTGACTATCAACATGGAACTATGTAGACATATTTTGGGAAATACTTGATCTAGTTCGAACTCTCAACACATTATTTTTCATAGCACCCAAGATAAGAATGTATCTCTAACTTTTGATGGTAAATTTGGAATTTTTTCTGGAAAATAATGAATTGTAGTCATGAGTTAGATATCTATTATACTTCCATATTAGATAATGATGGATATGTAACATGAACTTATCTAGTCTTTGAGGGATGATATAATGGAGGCTACAAAGACATTTAAATGTGCATTTTGAAAACCTATTACGAGTGATTGTTCTAAGGGTTGTTTCATAATTAAAAGAGTATCATATTCCTAATATTGCTTATTTACAATAAGCCAACTTATGAATGGGGCTATGTGAGTATTCTATTTGGAACTTTTCATTACTCGCGTTGTTATGAAAATCAACTGAGATTTTAATCAACTGAACATTAGTTATTGAGAACTGTGCGCAAGGGTTAGAAATCTCAAGAAGACCAATAATTGTATGTGAGGTTTGACCTAAAACTCTAAGAGCCTAGCCCGAATCTATGTGTGAATCTTAAAAAAGGTATAATTAACTACAACAATAGTAACCTCCTTTTTGATGTCTCACATTGTTGTGACTCAACTTGTTTTTTATTGGATAGTAGGCGAGTAACATCGTTGAATAAACCACATGGTGATTTGTCAAACATATTTAGTCATAATGAGGGAAATTGAATGTTGGATTCATATTTTATCATAATATTTTGGTTGTAGTTTAATCATTGAATTGTGAATTTAATTTGATTGATAGTAAGCCCTTACCTTGTATTGATTTTTTTGTAGTATTATTGTAATTTGAATTAAACATGAGATCTATTTGATTAGATATTTGTTTAATTATCTTTTATGTTTTTTTGCACATCATTGGAAACATTTAGGATGGTGGAAAAGTGGACCTTGTGCGTTGAAGTGCCTTGTTATCCCAACCTAGGGCATGCAACCATTTCATATGTACTCTACAATAACACTTAAAATAATGTGTTCCAGAGAAAAATAGATACATGTGGAAGGACCATTAACAGTAAAGCATACTATCTATCCCTTTGGAGTCTTCACCAATTCTAAGCTTGTGTGCAACTAAATGAAAATGAAAGGCATGGACCAAGTAAAAATATCCAATTTAAGACAACTTCACATGGAAGTAAGAACCACTGCTACTACTCAGTTTCGTTGCTTCATGATAGACTCATTGGATGTCAGACAAACTACTACTGAGGCATTGTCAACTATTAGAAGGTGCTAAAGATGGATTAGTATCATCATCTATTCCATTAGAATTTATCAATGGGAATTCATATAAATGGTTTATATGTGTATTTTTTTGTTGCAATTGTTTGTATATGTAATGATGTGGTTCTTTTAATAATGAGAAACACAATACTATATTAATTAGGGGACAATTATGCCAAAAATTTGAATATTCAGGTTGGTACTATTAAGATTTATATTTGATGAAAATTAAAAGACTATTTATAATATTTTCATTAAGTTGAGTTGATATTGGATATTCATATGAATTTAGTTCATTGAATTTAGTTGAATATAACATCTATAATGCCTCATCTTAAAATGGGGTGAATATTCAAGTTCACATGATGTTTATCTATTCAATTCATTGTATTTCTTAGTAGAAGAACCCATTCTGAAATCTTGTAGCTACAAATAATTTGATGGTTTTGTAATTGTTTGGTAATTTGGTAGTTAGAGAAGGATTGTGAACATATTATTATGTTAAGGTCCAAGACTAAATTATGTAACAAATAAAATTTGAAACTTTGGATCTTAGAATTCAAGTTTGTTTTGCATGGCAAATTTTAGGGCCTAATATTTGCAAGTGGACTAATTTTCCATGCTTTTTCCAAAAAGAGATTTATAAATTTCCATTTTTTCTAAATATGGTTCACCCAAATTTTATAGTATAAAATTATTTTACCTTAAAATCACCAAAAATATATAAAAACTAAATATAAACTATTGTATTTAATAAATATATCAACAAATATACTATAATTTTCATATTAAAATCTAGTGAGATTCGGCAAAGTTTATACACTTAATTAAAAAAACATCATCGTTAAAATTTTCCATGGATTTTGGTTAAATCCAAAAATCTCCTCTCATCGTTTTCAATATCATTATTGTGTTAATGTTGTTATTAGTCCCTGCCCTCCGGGCCGGCAGGGACTATAGTAATCGATTCACTGCGATTACATTAGTTTGACACGGGAACCGATAATTTATTTCAGTTAAACAGAAATTAAACCAAAGTTTTCCTGATAACATATGGATATGGCCCACTTTGCCGCTGCATTTAAGCAATGGCTGAAGCGATGGTCTTATTTGGCCTCAGTACGAGGTATGAGGTCTCAAAACTTAGGCAAAGTTAGCAAAATGGTTTGGTTCCCGTCAGCGAATTAATGCCAGTGAATTAATGCTATCCCAAAGATAGCATTAGTTTGTTAACATTAAATGTTAACGTATATCACTGAACTAGTACTAGACTAGTTTATAAGTAACTGAAGTCGCCACTTGCTGCCATCGGTTACTGCATGTATGCTTCGGTGTCTGCTTCCGTGCTTGCTTCCGTGCTTCCGTGTCTTCATGTTCTGCAGTTGAACTTAGTATTTATTACTACCATTCTCGTAAGCATGTACGGCCATCGCTGCCATCATCTGGTTTACCACCATATCTGCTGGAATCTGTTCAAATCAAACAGATAAACTTGAGAGAGCTTTAAGAGTAACGAACAAACAATCATATGGGGCAAGCTATGGACGAACCAACTGACCACGTCTAAGATGAGCTCTGGATCAGCCATGAAAGATGCTCTGCGGCATCTACAGGAAAATATTATATCAGAAATTGGGTACTCGACGCTTCTGCCTTCTTGCTGTCTGAATTTTCTGGAGTCCTTTCTGTTTCCTGTTTGTTTTACTGCATTCCCTGCACATATGTTTGCGTTAATCAATGTATTCGTCTGTTTGCTGCATCTTTTTTCAGTATTAGATGAGAGCAGCTATCAGCACGAACTATTTGCCTGAAATTCTGAACATGAAAAAGATTTGCTACAGGAAAATATTATATCAGAAGATTACTATTATTTAGTTGTCATCGATTATATGTTGAGTGCAATATACTGCTACTATTGTGAACAGTGAACAGTTGTTAGAAACAAGCAATCTCAATCCTCCTACCGCGTTCGGCAGCAGCGTCTATCCCTTCGGAGCTTAACATATATTTCGTACTCCAAATTTCTTTCGCATATAGATATGTTATAATTTCTCTATGACTTATACTTATGGATCTCTGTTAGTATAGGTCTTTGAAATTGTAGTAGCCAGCATGGTAAACTAACGATATTTCCAGGTAATTTGATCATTAATTGCATTATAACAGAAGACGGTATCTTGGTTATGGATGCTGATTCTTATGAAATCTAAACGTTTTCCTTAACTAAATGGTTTGGGAATAAAATTATCACATCCAAATAATTAATAAGCGTACTGTAACCAACTTCAGTTTAGTCTGGAATTTTGCTAATACGCTTTGGATTACTAACTATAAAAACAAGTTAATTCTAATCACAGAAGCTTTCATGCAGGTAAAAAAGAAGAAAAATAAAACAAAGAGAAGAAAGCGAAAGGAGAAGAAAGCGAAATTGCAAGAAAAGAAAGTGAAATTGCAAGAATAGCAGTACCTTCCCCAAAGAACGTATGACTTGTAGGCTTGCCTCGGCGTAGGTCATCGTTGTCTATGCAAAGCAAGTCATCATGAATCAAAGACATTGTTCTCAACTGGGTTCTGGGCAATGAATGGGCAGCGAATTTTCTTGCAATTTACCATAGATATGCAGGGCCATGCAAGAAGAACAAAACCTGTGCGAACAAGCCATTCTATCAAAAAATTCAGATGGGTATTTCGCTTCAAAACAGATGCGCCACGATTCTTTCATAGAAGGGGCATCTTGATTTCCTTCCACCACCCTCTTCCCAGTCCTTCTCGGCCTTTTGGGCAAGGGAACCAATATCCGTCCGCTTCTCAGGCGCTTACCCACTAAATTCTGACATAAAAACAAGCAGACAAAACACCCACAAAACTGATCTGTGAAAGCTAATAGTGCTGAAGCAAGCCGATACAATATATCTGAGTAGTCTGTCTTCCGGGGCAGCGAATTTTCTTGCAATTTACCATAGATATGCAGGGCCATGCAAGAAGAACAAAACCTGTGCGAACAAGCCATTCTATCAAAAAATTCAGATGGGTATTTCGCTTCAAAACAGATGCGCCACGATTCTTTCATAGAAGGGGCATCTTGATTTCCTTCCACCACCCTCTTCCCAGTCCTTCTCGGCCTTTTGGGCAGGGGAACCAATATCCGTCCGCTTCTCAGGCGCTTACCCACTAAATTCTGACATAAAAACAAGCAGACAAAACACCCACAAAACTGATCTGTGAAAGCTAATAGTGCTGAAGCAAGCCGATACAATATATCTGAGTAGTCTGTCTTCCGGCAGTATTGAATGCAAGAGGGCTGTGAAAACGATGCCACAACCGGCTGCTGGTTTCTTTTCTCAAAACAAATAGGTCGAACTTTACCCTTCTTTCCTTCGATAAATGATTCCGGCTTCAAAAGTGAATACAACCAGTAAAAGCTAGTTACGAATTTAAAAATGAACCTGCATGGACTACACGTTTTATTTATGAGTGCCACTTGTCACTTGTCTCATTCTTTTCTCAGTTTGGTAGTGTGTTCTACCATATCGGTGCACCTGGGGTTTTGTATTCTGTGCGTTGACAAAGGGACAGGTGGTGACTTTACTGGCAAGAACCTTATGGTCGTGATGATACTTTTCAGTCCCTTGTCGCTTGATGTGAAGCTTCACCTGGTCAGGGTTCACATTCCGAAATTTCTATGTGTATGCATATAAGGCTGCAACATGAAATGTTCCTGGTGGTGTTAGTTTGAAATGAAATGAATTACCTCTGCATATGCGTAAACACTACTCCTCGTTTTCAGTCAAAAAGCAAGTTGTACTGGGAATCTGGGACATGGAATAAATAAAAAATAAAGGTTCACTTTATTTTCAAATTCTCCTGCAAAATTTCCTCTAATTTACCTCCTACGTACCATTGCACTGATGTAATTATATTCTAACGCTATTACAGACATTAAATGCTCAATTAATATATACAAAAAGTCAAAGGCAAATTGAAAGTCTCTTCAGAATACAATCGACCTCTTTGTACTAGTTTCAAATATCAACATATTCATATGTTTCAAATATCATATAATGCTTTATCTTTTCAAATTTGTTGACATATATATTTGAAAATTTCTACCAATCACTGATTCCAATATTCAGTAAAACCAAAGCACCCAATCCACAACTGAACTCTCATTTTTGGTAATATGCAAATAGCATGAAGAACACGAGAACATTTCTATAATTTTACACAACTACTTTATTTTATTCTAAAGAAAATGATACATGGATCAACAAGCCAAACATAGTATAATACTAGCTATCTCATAGTTTTATCTTCAATCAGTGGCAGGGACTTGCTGCTTCGCAGCCTCCCTTGTTGTTAATTAGGATCTAATTTTCTATAAAAATCATTATCAACGATCTGAAATTGGCAATCCATATCATCCAAAGTCAGCACGAGATCGTAAGAAATATCATATTCGCCGTTGACATGCTTGAACAAAAATAAATAATAATTCTGGCTGTCCATAGTGATTCGTGTCTGACGTGCGTGTAGTGTAGCGATTCTCATAGTGATTCATGAGTTTGAAATTTATCATATTGTTATATAAGATATCACATGTCTGTTTGTGTATAGATGCAAATAGCTTTGTGATTTCTCTAAACTGTAAGCCCAACTAAGTGTTTGTGTATTTGAAGTGATGGAGGGCAGCATATTAAATCCAGTAAGAGAATGCATATGAAAATATAAACAAAACTAATGAACAAAAATAAGAGAGACTAATTCTCAATCCATGAGATGAACTCTCATTGGAATCTCATATCTCCATAGGATCAATGAATACATTATTATATAGCCCACATATTTCTAATTTCATTATCCATTATCTGACTAATCTACTGTCCCTAATAATTTGCTGAATGATAACTGACTACATCTATAAATTTGTTGTCCTAATTCTGATAACTCAGAACAAAAAGTTTGTTGGCTAATTTGTCAGCAATTACATAGCTTTATTTTAAGCATTATCCTCAACACTCCCCCTTAATTCTTAATGAGGTGATTCCAAGCATATCCCTTAAGTATTCGAACTTCCCTTTAGGTAGTGCTTTGGTAAATATATCTGCAAGCTGTTCATTTCTTGCACTAAACTTTATTTGAATTTCTCCTTTTGCCACATAGTCTCTTATGAAATGATATTTGATATCAATGTGTTTGGTTCGATTATGAAACACTGGATTTTTAGTTATGGCAATGTTAGACAAGTTATCCCAGTAAATAGTTATGGCATATTTTGGTTTTTGTTTTATATCTATCAATACTTTCTTCAACCAAATTGCTTCACAGGTTGCTGTTGTAGCTGCAATATACTCTGCCTCTTTAGAAGACAATGAAATAGTTGGTTGCTTCTTTGAACACCATAATACTGCACCTGATCCAAGGCTAAATACATAACCTGAAGTGCTTTTTCTATCATCAAAAGATCCAGCCCAGTCACTATCTGTATAACCAACCAACCCAAAATTATTTGATGAAGTATACCAAATTCCATAATTTCTTATTCCACAGCCATACCTCAAAATTCTTTTTGCTGCTCCAAAGTGAATCTTACTTGGACTTTGCATGAATCTGGAAATCAAGCCTACCGCATGCATAATACTAGTCCTAGTGGTAGTAAGATACAAAAGACTTCCTACCAGACTCCTATAGGATTGAGCATCTACCTTTTCAACTCCATCTTCTACGGAAAATTTTTCATTTGTAGGCATGGGTGTGCTTATGGGTTTACAATTTCCCATTTTCCATTTTTTTTAAATATTTGAAACATATTTTTCTTGTGAAATAAAAATTCCATCATTCATCTCTGTCACTTCTATGCCAAGAAAATAATGGAGCAAACCCAAATTAGTCATTTCAAATTCAGTCATCATAGCCTCCCTGAACTCTTCCACTAAGAAATAACTTGAATATGTGTATATCAAGTCATCTACATATAAACATACAATTATTATAGCATTACCATTTGACTTGATATATAATGTGTGTTCATTTTCACTTTTATTAAACCCCTTTTTCAAAAAATAAGTGTCAATTCTGTTGTACCATGCTCTTGGAGCTTGTTTAAGCCCATAAAGAGCCTTTTTCAATTTTTAGACTTTGTATTCATTTTCTACTTCTTTATATCCTTGGGGCTGGTGAACATATACATCTTCTTTCAACTCACCATTTAGAAAGACTGATTTAACATCAAATTGATACACTAATCATTTATATTGTGCTGTCAATGCCAAAACAATTCTGATTATATCAAATCTTGCAACATGAACATATGTTTCATTGTAGTCAATACCTGGTTGTTGAGCATATCTCTTTGCTACTAACCTTTCTTTGTGCCTTTGTATTGATCCATCTGCTGCATACTTGGTTTTATACAACCATTTCACCCCAATGACTTCTTTTTCAATAGGAGGATCCACAAGCTCCCATGTTGCATTCTTTTTAATTGCTGCCATCTATTCATCCATTGCTTTGCACCAAACTAACTCTTTTACTGCATCTTCAAAACATCTTGGTTCCACTTCAATCTGATACATCAAAGCAAAATTAGTATAACCATTAATTTCATTTAAAGATTTTGTCCTTTTTGGAGGAGGACTTGGATTTGATATAGGACTTGAAGTAGCAGAAGATGATGGAGTGGATGTGGCCTCTAAAGTATTATGATTACTAGATGGATTCGTAGAAACAAAAGATTCATATTCTTGTACAACAATACTTGGAGTTTGTTGTTGCACATCATGATTCCACTGCCATTCTTCTTTCTCATCAAATAACACATCATAGCTAATCATTAATTTTTCAGTTTGTAAATTGTACAATCTATAACCTTTGGTTTCCTCACAATATCCAATAAAAATGCATTTCACACTTTTATCATCAAGCTTTCTTCTCTTTTCAGTAGGAACATGAGCATAGTCAATGCAACCAAAGACTCTTAAATGAGAAATATTGGGTTTTCTTCCACACCATGCTTCATAAGGGGTAATATTTTGCACACTTCTTCTTGGGCATCTATTAAGCAAATAAACAGATGTAGCTATAGCTTTAGCCCAAAAAATGTTTGGAAGGCTTTTACCTTTCATCATGCTCCTAGCCATCTCAACAATTGTTCTATTCTTACATTCGGCTATGCCATTTCGTTGGGGAGTATAACTAGCTATCAATTGCCATTGAATTCCATTAATTTTACAATAAGAATCAAACTTATTAGAAGTGAATTAGCCCCCTCAATCTGTGTATAATGTTTTTAGACAATAACGACTTTGATTTTCCACAAGAGCTTTAAATTATTGAAATATAACAAATGCATTAGATTTTTCTTTAATGAAATATACCCATGTTCTTCTACTAAAATCATCCACAAAAATAATGAAATAATTATTTTTGTTGAGAGACAAGGTTTGCATAGTGTTATCACTTAAGAAATCTAATGCCAAAATTTCTCATACTAGATTGATGACAAAGGTCAGTGTTAGTCTCAGTTGATTTCGTTTTTTCTTTAGAGTCTGAGTCTTAGGAGGTCATGAGTCAAGTATGCATTCTGATCTACCACTGGTCACCCTCATTCACTACCCATCTCATAGTCATGTGTTACTTTGTTATTACCAAAGGCTTTTTAGGTAACTGCGTAGTGCATGCAACCTTTCTAAAGTATTTTCGCAGCGCAAAAGGCCCATTAGGCGCTTTCGCAGCGCGATACGTTATTAGGTGATTTCGCAGCGCATCATTCAAAATTTAAACTGACCGCGCTGTGAAATCAGAGATGCGTGCATTCTGCAGCGAATCTTCCTCAAATGTCAAATCCGTTAGGTAAATCTATGGTTGTGTCATCCTTTGTCAGTTCATGTACTCCACATATCACGTCCCATCACCCATCTCCATTATCACAACCATTAGATTCATTGATATACACGGAATACAAGTTCCAAGGAAAAGCCACCTATGCACAAGTTTTAATGATGATTGTAAGCCTTGCATGAGTAACAAATCTGTAAGATTGCAATTTTAAAAATTATAATCGACAAGATTTCAATTTGAAATAACACTGTAATCAAGCGAGGTAGCAAATCAAGCGAGGAAGTCAATCAAGCGAGGCATCAAATCAGGCGAGGCAGCGTTTCAAAAGAGGCAGAATTTATAGTTTGAACAGAGTTAGCATTCCTTGCTTACAGGTCATTGAATTTCATGGAGGGATCAGTAGAAAAGAAAGAACACAGATCAGGAAAATGTCTGAGAAATGAGCCTGAAGGTTTGGATATCACATTGAAGAACAGAGATGTGGAGAAGGCATTTAAAAAAGCCGGATGTTGGAATTTTTGTAGGAAGTTACAAGGAGGTCATGCACAGGTGACTAAAGAATCTGCACTAAATTTTATAGGATTAAACCCAAAGGTGGGTATGATGGAATTGCAGGTCTCGCCAGATATGATATCCAAAGTGATAGAGATTCCACGAGGGCAAGAAAATTGGTTCAAGAATTTCAAATTTGACATGAACCCATGCAAAGAGTTTTTAAAGAAGGAATTCGTTAACTCGGATTTGAGCAAGTCTGTTCCTAGGAGCTATGTCAAAGAGTCCTATGCACATTTGCTCACCTGTATTCAGAAATACCTGACTTGCGAAGGAAGATATAACAAGGTGTATTCGTACCATTTAAAACTCCTTTTGCATTTTATAGGGAAGGCTTCTATTGATCTACCTTTTTACTTATTCCGCAGTTTGAGTAAAATGTGTGACAAGGTACAATTGAGAAAAGAGGCCTGTGAAACTTCTTTGTTTCACCATGGCTTGATTAAGTTACTTGTTTTGCATGAACTTCAAAAGGTAGGGAAAGACTGGAATACATTTATATTCATGGCTGGTTTCAAAAGCCAGACCGGTCTCAGCCCTCTAGCTGCAAAAGATCTTTCAACAACAGGTCTTCAAACAGAAACAAGAGCCAAGAGGTTTTCAAAGTTAAAAGCAAGGAAACAAGTTAGAGAGTCTGAAAAGCCACTGACCATTCAAGATACACCTCAGCAGTCAATTAAAGAAAAATCTCAGGTCAAAGAGACTGCACATGAATCAAGCATGGGTAGAGTAGTTCAAAGAAGAAGAACGAGGAGCCAGGTGGCTAAAGAAAAGGGTAAGTCAGTAGCTATTGAAGAAAGTCCTGCTTCGAAGGGAAATTTAAATGATTTATTGCAAGCAATTGACTTTGAAGAGTCCCCACTAGTTCAAGATGATTTGATGCAGTAGGGAAAAGAGAAGACAAAGAAAGCTAAAGCTTCAAAGAAACTCAAGTCTGATGAGCAAGTTGAACAATTTGTTTTCAAGCCCAGGAGACCCATAACAAGGAAGTTTAAGCAAGTACAGGAGGTACTGCCAAGGACAGATGAAACAGGGGAGGAGATACAACCTTGTGAAAGAAAGGACAAAGGAAAAACAGTTTCCATTCATAAAGAAGATAGTATGGAAGATTTGAAAAGGAGATTGGAATCTGCCAACCTTGAGATTGCAAGATTGAAGAA
Source organism: Pinus taeda (assembly GCA_000404065.3). Classification (NCBI taxonomy): domain Eukaryota; kingdom Viridiplantae; phylum Streptophyta; class Pinopsida; order Pinales; family Pinaceae; genus Pinus; species Pinus taeda. The sequence goes on along the minus strand of APFE030822645.1, from coordinate 68,061 downwards.
AGTTGCAGGAAACATGCCATCTAACAAGCTAATTATTACAGAATGAAGACCTTGTGGGAAGACAAAACAATTTCAGAGGTGGTTGACTGTAGTACTCAATTCCATACCTGGACAGTATCGGCAATTAAAGAAGCAAAATTCATCAGAATGATTAATATGCAATTAAGAGCTAGGATCAAGGTCATGAAGAAACAAATTGAAGACTTAAAGGTACAGTTAAGCCAGCTGAAGGAATCTTCTTAATGAAATCCCATTTCAAGTAAGGCTATATTTCGAATTTTGATGAGTTTTCTTAGTGTCATCTTTCTTGAAGAATCCTTCATTTCCATTCAGTTTTGGAAGGTCTTGTAATAGTTGAAAGAATGTTTTGATAGCAAAGTGCTCAAATAAGTAAAGTTTGGGGTTGAAACTATGAGTTTTGAAGCAATTCAGCAGTTTTGTAGTGCACTACGAAACTGCTGAAGGTGATGATTAAAGCTTAGCAGTTTCGTAGCGCGCTACGAAACTGCTGAAGCTAAACAACCAATTTAAATTAACCGGTTTTGAATATGAGCGGGAATTTTCAAAGGTGAATGTCTACAAGGTATGCACGGCATCAGCTGAAGTTATTAAGATTCAACCAAGTCAAGACAGGTGGAGAAAGATGGATTCAGATCCAACTTTAAAATTTTGTCATAAAGTGAGCACCTTTATCACGGTTCAAAATATGTCAAGACAGCTTAAAGGAGTTTTTGCTTTTGAATATAAAGGAAGTGGACAACACATCAAAGATGTGGCCATCTGTCACATTTTGGAAAACCAAAGATGAAGGACCTGATTGTGTGGATTCAAAAATTATAATGACCGATGAGCAAGGGTAGTTTCCTATATTTCAGGACAATGGAGAGGATGTGGCATAGAAGACCAGCATGGAACCTTGAACACCCATCACAACCAAACTGAAAAGGAACCAGACGTCAAAGAACCAGAACCATTGTAACCAAGGCTATTATTAGCATAACATGGTGTTAGAATCCTACTTGATTTAGATCTCTGGAAAGTCTAGTTGAAGTTTGTTACATTTAATAGGCAGTTAAAAGTTGATTAGGTGTCATTAGAAGTAGACCTCGAGTTCCCCTCATGCTTGAGGAGGAATCTCAATCAGGTAGAAGAACTCTATAAATAAGAGAAAGAGAAATGTACAAAGGGTTGGAAAATTTATGACAAAACTCTGATATTTGGCTTATGTAATACTCTGTTTTGGTAATACAAGTTTGGCTTTGCTTCTTAGGATTCATGAAGGATTTGATGTTCAGAATGTGTGGTATTGTTCTTTCCCTAATATTTGCAGTGGTATGAATGTGTAATCACTTAGAATTCACTTAAGGTGCTCTAACTTCCTATATACATTCATAGACTATGTGGTCCTATCTGAGTTGGTATGTTCTGAATATGTTAAATGATGAATGCCCTAACTTCTATGTAAGGTTGAAACCATTGTCATACTGAAATGATATTGACTCCATAAGCCCAATGGATAGATTTTAATTGTGTTTCCACCATTCATATTTTACATCAGTTTCACAAGAGTTAGCCATCTTAATCATAATTGAAAAAATCATAAACCCTTTTGAGAGAGCCCTCTCAGGTTGAGGAGGCTAAGCCTCAGCCAAAAGTAGGTTTGAAATAGTTACTTTAGGTCTTCCTGCTCTGCAGCCTTCCAGGGTCTAATTTTGAGATAACACATAGGACCACATATATCTGCAAGCACTAGTTCGAGTGGTTTACTTGATCTCCATGATTTTCCTATTGGAAATGAATCTCTATGTTGCTTACCAAGAATACACCCTTAATAGAGTTTATTAGTGGAACCAATAAGTGGTAACCCTTTGACCATTTGCTTGTTATATAACAATTTCAAGCCTTTCATATTCAAATGTCCATATGTTATGTGCCATAGCCAGAAACTATCATCATAAGAAGCATTTAATGTTGTACTTGCTTCACAAGGGAGATTGAAAGCAAAAATTATGTTTTGCAGTGTATTAGTCTTAGCAATAATTTTACTGTGATCATTTTTTCATAGATTATGCATTGCTTGTCCTTGAAAACAATTAAATATCCCTTTTCAAGGAGCTGTCCCACACTCAAAAAATTATGTGCTAGACCAAGAACATATAAAACATCATTAATGTGCTTTGGTTTTCCTTCTTTTGTCTTCACATCAATTGTTCCCTTACCTTTAGCTTCAACTGGCTTGTCATCTTCCAGTGGTACATCAGATTTTGCAGATTCATCTATCTCTACAAAGCCATCTTTTTTTGTTGTCTTGTGATTGTTGCAACCACTATCCATAAGCCATACCTCTTTGGAAACATTATTAGTTGAATTAGAAGCCAAGAATAAAGTGCCAACCTCTTCTTTTTCTTTTGAAAAAATAGCTTGTTGTGTTTTTTTTTCCAACAATTTCTTTCATAATGGCCAAATATTTTACAATAAGAACATTGAAGTTGGGATTTATTAAATATTTTACCTCCATCACTTTCATAATTACCTCTTCCTTTGTTGTATGTAGAAAAAAATCTTCCTCGACCTTTGCCTCCTCTGTATGTTTGTCCTCTTCCTCTTCCTCTTCCAAAAGTGTTCTGACTTTCCTCATGAAAGGAACCACTTTTGTCTTTGAAAATATTTCCTCTTGCTTGAAAATATTTCTCAATAGATTTTTCAGAAGACCCCATTAGTTCATTCACAAACAATTGAGTTAGATCCTTAGATTCCTCAATAGCAACAACAACCCCATCAAATTTTGTAGGCAAACTTCTTAAAATCTTCTCAACAATCTTTTGATCTTTTAAATCTTCTCCATAAGACCTATGTTCATTCAATATACCCATAACTCTAGTGAGAAAATCTTGATTAAATTCAAAGCTTTGCATGCACAAGGTTTCAAATTCTCTTCTTAATGACTACAACTTAACAATTTTTACCTTATCACTTCCTTGATATGCTTGTTGCAAAGAATCACATGCCTCCTTTGATTTTGTTACTCCAACTAGTCTGGGAAAAATAGAATCATGCACTGCTTGCTGGATTAGGAAGAGAGCCTTTGAATTTTTCTTACGATTTTCCTTTAGCTGGTTTCTTTGGTCTTGATTCCAGTGGGCAAGTGTGTGAGCATCTGGTTCTGTATATCCATTCTCTACGAAATCCCACAAATCTTGTGAGAGAAACAATGTTTTCATCTTAATGCTCCAAAAACCAAAGTTCTCACCTTTAAACATTGGTATTTGTGGCTGAGAAATATTTGTATTGTTGGCCATTGCTGCTAACTATTGAGCGCTACCACCAATAACTTGAATCTTCACAGGCTTCACAAAATTATGAAAACTCCTGCAAATGGCTTTCACAAACTTTTGAAACCTCCTGCCAACAACACACACTTTACATATAAATCAACTCTCTTAACCTAGCTCTAATACCATGTTAAATCTAGCAAGAGCATGCATATGAAAACATAAACAAAACCAATGAACAAAAATAAGAGAAACTGATTCTCAATTCATGAGCTGAACTCTCATTGGAAACTCTTATCTCCATAGAATCAATGAATACATTATTATATAGCCCACATATTTCTAATTTCATTATCCATTATCTGACTAATCTACTATCCCTAATAATTTTTTGAATGATAACTTACTACATCTATAAATTTGTTGTCGTAATTTTGATAACTCATAACACAAAATTCGCTGACTAATTTGTTAGCAATTACATAGCTTTATTTTAAGAATTATCCTCAACACAGCAGAGAAATGGATGGAATTAGTGGCTTCTGGTATCCTATAACGATTTTCATGACATTATTGTTGATTTCAAAGCTCATTATCCTATCAAGGAAGGGAGCTGGGAAGCTGCCTCTAGGGCCTCACGGATGGCCCATTCTTGGGAATCTCCTCCACCTCAGGACGAAGCCCAATGAGTCTCTTTGTCACCTTGCTGCAAAATACAGTCCTCTTATGACCCTTCCTCTCAGAATGAGAACCACAGTTGTGGTTTCATCTCTGGCCATGGCCAAGCAAGTGTTGAAGACTCATGACCAACTCTTTTCAGGACGAACCGTGATAGAAGTAGCCAAGACCCACAACCACAACAATTGTTCCTTGGCATGGAACAACACTTGTGGGCCTCGTTGGTGTATGCTTCGAAGATTCTGTAATACGGAGATCTTCAGTTTCAAGAGACTAGAGGCCTTGCAACATCTCAGAAGAGATTAGGTCCATTCCACCCTTCAATCCATTTTTGAGGATTCTAGAGAGGCCAAGGGTGTGAATATTGGGAAAACTGCATTTCTTACAAGTCTGAATCTGTTGGGAAACTTGATTTTTTCTCAAAACATGTTCAGACAGGACTCTCAAGCTGCTGAAGAATTCAAAGAAATGGTCACCAAGTTGATGGTACTCGAGGGAAAGCCTAACCTGGTTGACTTCTTTCCTTTTCTGCGAATTTTGGATCCTCAGGGCATGACCGCGATGTAACTAAATATGACAACATTTTTTAGGGTTGTTGGATAGATCCGTAGACCCTCGGATTCAAAAGAAAAAATAAAGCGGGACAGAGCACAGTGGTGGCAAGGCAAAAGAGTTTTTGGACATTTTGTTAGATTACAGAAGCAAGAGAGGAGAAACAATGACCAAGAAAGACATTATCCCCTTTCTATATGTAAGTCTAATTCTTACATATAAATTCAAAATTCAAAATGGATTTAGCTAGTTTAAGATGGATTTTAAAACTTTCTTACGTCTCAATTTGTTGTGAGTGATGATGTGCAGGACTTGTTCTTAGCCGATAGCGAAACAAGCAGCTCAACGGTTGAATGAGAAATAGCTGAGGCCCTTCACAATCCTCAAATAATGAAAAGAATTCAAGCAGAATTGGAGGAGGTACTTGGGAAAGATGGAGGAGTTGAGGAATGTGACATCGATCGCTTGCCTTATCTTCGTGCAGTGGTGAAAGAAACGCTTCGTTTGCACCCGCTAGCACCTTGTCTTCTCCCTCACAGAGTAGAGAGCAATTGTGAAGTAGCAGGATACATGATACCCAAGGACACTCAGGTGCTGGTAAATGCATGGGCAATAGGAAGAGACACAACCATGTGGGATGAGCCCACAGAGTTCAAGTCTGAGAGATTTATGGATTCTGACATAGAATATAAAGGGAAAAACTTCGAAATAATTCCCTATGGAGCAAGAAGGAGGATTTGCCCTGGGATTTCATTGGCTCATAGGATGGTTCACGTGGTTATAGCCTCTCTACTCCACTATTTCGACTGGTCTCTCCCGGATTGAGTCACACCAGAAAACATGGACATGAGTGAGAAGTTTGGAATCACACTGTAGAGGGCTTCACCATTAATTGCAGTCCCCTCACCCCGTTTGCCTGCAACTCATCTCTTTAACGATCACATCACTAGTCAAATTACTTCTCCCCTTTTCTAAAAACCTTCCCCATCGTTTCTGCAGTTTTATGAAAATAATAAATGGTTGTTTAAACACAAGTAGTTAAGTTAGGATTATGTAAGCCTTTTACGTTATTCCTACTCTTCCCGTTTTCCCATATGTTTAAGTAGAAAATATATTGTTAATATGAGAACACTCTGTTCACTCTAATGTTGGATTATTAATTCTTATTTGTCTTAGTTGTGACTTTTTATATAAGGAGGCTTTTTTTTATTTTATAGAAGTAGTTTCTCTGTGGTTGAGATATTCTCTGAACCAACAGATTATGTGTCCAAGATAATTTTCCTATCTTGATACAATAGTCATGTATATATGTAATTTCATATTTTATTAATAAAACACAAATTATTTTATGGAATTTTAACATCTAATAGCCTATTTAGAGCGAAAATCTAGTATCTTGTTTTGTTTAGTCTCTATTATTATATATTTTTTTATTAATATAAAATTTATTCTGTTAGAAAACACTATTTTAGTAGAAGTGAGAAAATATTCCTTTCTCCAAATAGTAATATTAGTGTATTCACCTAAATGGGAGCAAGGTATTGTGAAGATATTATATTTATTTAATCTTTTACCTCAACAATATATTTAGTAAAACTGCTTTAACATAGTCAACATAAATAGTTAATTTAATAAAATATATTTTGGTAAAATTCATAGAGCCACATACTACTTTAACTTAGTTAAAGTAATATTTTATTTAGTAATTATTGTTCTAATACTAATTTAGTTAGTAAAATTATTTATCATATATATAGTGAAGGAATGTAAAACTTGGGATAATTGAAATATTTGTTTTCTTAATCTGTAAATCATAATTAGATATATATATATATAATATTATATATTAATTATATATATATATAAATATATATATATAATAAATATATATATATATATTTTGGTTAAGAAACATGTAATTTTTGACAAGAGTGACCATTACAATTATAATAATAATAATAATAATAATTATTGTTGTTGTTGTTGTGTCCAGAACAATGTAATGACATCATTTTTGCATTGTGCCTATGCTAGTTGTTGTATTTTTTCAGATTTTTCGAAGAAGTAAAGAAGAAAGAAATCTAAGAGTGCCCATAAGCTCAAAATTATTACTGCGACTTGCATAAATGGGACGTTGTCAAACCCTCGACTCAAGCTTGCTTTCTTTCATTTTGGGAAATTAGATACACATAGAAATTCGTTGTTTATGCTAAAATTTGGGTGGCTCACCTGTTTTCTAAATTGATAGTTGAGCAACAATGTTATGAGGAGAGAAAATGCAAAGCGACCCTCAGATTTTCAGATAATTGTCATAGAGAGGAGCCTGCAATTCGGTATGTGGGAATGTGTTGTATACACAGGTTGATTTTTATATGCATGTGTTGTTTATAATGTTGCCATCACTTATAGAGTTTCCATTATACCAATATAATTGATCTGCTAGCCACTTAGTTGTTAAGAAGAGATGTGAAGCTTTTCACAATAGTGATGCACACTTCAATGTTAAAAGGTAACTTTGAAAGAATCAAAGGTTATGTTTCATTGGTTTGAGCTAGTTTGTTGGCCAGCATTGCCTTTATTAGCATTGACATTATCACATGTAATGAATTATTGTTTAACATATGCACCATTGAGACGCTGAAACCCCTCATTTCATAAGTTTGAGTGGTTAAGAAAATGGTCAAAATTACTGACGTATTAGAGTTTATAATAACTATGATACATTCCACTAATCAAGATACAGTGAAAATCAACAAGAACACTCTCTGTGATATTAAAACCTCTCTGCAGAATGTACAAGAAAAAATATATTTTTTGGAACTTGAATATCAACTTCAACAAGAAGAATTACAGTAGTGGAGTCATCATTTTGAACACATTTCTGTTGAAAACATTGAAATAGACTGCCCTAAGAAATAAGTTGGTTCAAATCCAGTGTCCAAAGAAGCAAAAAGTTACATGCAGATGCATAAATTCATCCTGCACTTCCCAAGTCGGTCATCAAACCTTGGGAAGAGCTTGTCCATAACAAGCACAAAACAGGTCTTGGATATGATAAGGAGGTTTCCTTTCACATTCTAGATTACTCAAAGCCCATCCAATTTCAGAGTGCTGGATTTCTTCACGACTGTTCACCTTCAGTTGTTTCAGATTCTAATCCTCTTCCACAACAACCACAACAGAATGTTAAATGCCAACACTGTGACTGAGTTGGCCATATGAAATATTATTGTTTTTATCTTCATCCATGTGAGCACTATCATAAAACCGCTCATTCTTCAAACAAATGCTTCAAAAATAAGCCTCCTCCAAGAACAAATATTCATCTTGGATGGATCACTTCTTTGGAATGGGCTTCAACAACCAAGAAGATATTTCGCTCATACCACAGGATTTGTTCTCGAATATTGAAAATCCTTGCTGTTGAGATCTCTTCATCTTTTCACCTTGTATGTAACAAGGGGGAAGTAATGATCATCTACAAGTTTCAAATCCACATCAACCGAGCCTGAGCCACAACTTCGCATACCAGATTCAAAGTTGTAGCCATAGACAAAGATGCCCTTAAGAATGCCTTCAGTTGGTACTCATCCTTAAACCATCATAGGTTGTAGACCTCCCTATTTCAGGTTGAAGGTCTCCCTCTCCAAATCATTAGGGATACTTACTCTAGCAGAAGACTTCATCTTCTTGCCATCTTTGGAAGAGTTCTGTGAACTGCACTAAGCATTCTAATATTGGTGGTCATCCTTAAACCAACCCCCTTATACTAACATTTCAGAGATCACACTCAACCTAGTGCTTCCATGCATTTTTGGACATTTTGTATTACAACTCTCTTCTTAGACTCATACCCCTTAGAATTAAGGGCGGGGAATGTTGGACACCTAATCTTCTATGGGTTGGTGTGGGATGTGAACAACCACCAAATTCGAAGAGACCACTTGGAATATGAATCCAATGGTCACATCAATGTATTATAAATGCATATCTAAGTTAATAAGAAAGGAAATTCAATGTTGCATCATTTATGACTGTTTACATTCCATGTGAGTTTAACAATAATATTAAAATGTTACATGTTAGTTTCAATTACAAATCTCCCTCAAAAACAACTTATTAATGCAATAAGAAATTCCTATCTCTTTATGTATCAAATCCATATTAAAATTTTGTAATTAGCGAAATAGTATATATATATATATATAATAGTTATTTTATAGTATATATATAATTTATATTAAATTTTTATTTATAATTTATATTATATTCTATTCATTAAATGACAACACTATGATCAAGTTGGCCATATGAAAGATAATTGTTTTGATCTTCATCCATGTGAGCATTGTCATAAAACCACTCATTCTTCAAATGGATGCTTCAAAAACAAGCCTCCTGCAAGAATAAAGATTCATCTTGGATGGATTGCTTCTTGGCAATGGGCTTCAACAACCAAAAAGATATTTCACTCATACAACAGGATTTGTTCTAGAATATTGAAAAGCCTAGTAGTTTAGATCTCATCATCTTCTCACCTTGTATCTAACAGGGGGAAGTGATGATCATCTACAAGCTTCAAAGCCACATCAAGCGAGCCTCAGCCACAACCTGACATACCAGATTCAGAGTTGTAACTAAAGACAAATATGGCCTTGGGCATGCCTTCGGTTGGTGTTCATCCTTACACCATCGCAGGTTGTAGACCTCCCTGTTTCACGTTGAAGGTCTCCCACTCAAAATCATTAGGGACACTTACTCTAGCATAAGACTTCATCTTCTTGCCAGCTTTGGAAGAGTTTCGAGAACTACACTAAGTGTTCCAGTGTTTGTGGTCATCCTTAAACCAGCCCCCTTATACCAACATTTCAGAGAGCACAGTCAGCCTAGTGCTTCCATGCATTTTTGCACATTTTGTATGACAGCTCACTTCTTGGACTCATACATACCCCTTATGATTAAGGGGGGAATGTTGGAAACCTAATCTTCTATGGGTTGGTGTGGAATGTGAACAATGACCAGAGTCGAAGAGACCACTTGGAATATGAATCCAATGGTCACATCAATCTACTATATAAATGTATATCTAAGTTAATAAGAAAGGCAATTCAATGTTCTATCATTTATGACTATTTACATTCCATGTGAGTTTAACAATAATATTAAAATGTTACATGTTAGCTTCAATTACATATCACCCTAAAAGACAAATTATTAATGCAATAAGAATTTCTTATCTCTTTAAAATCAAAATCCATATTAAAATTTGTAACTAAAAAATAGTATATGATATATATATATATATATTGAAAATTTATTTGTAAATTTATTCTATTCATTATAATTAAAATGTTAATACAAAGCTCAATCATATTAGAAGTAGAAAACATATATTCATAGGAGCTTTTTATTAAAAAAAATATATAAATATTTTTAAATGTTATATGTGTGTGTGTGTGTGTGTGTATATATATATATATATATATATATATATTATGCCAATTTGTAATCATGTGATTGGTTCATCTTTTGAAGGTCTTATTTCCACCTTAGTTCAGGCCTGAGAGATTTATGGATTATCACATAAAATATAGGGAGGAAAACTTTGAACTGATTCCATTTGAAGTAGGAAGAAATATTCGTCATGGGCTTCCATTTGATCATAGGATGGTTCACATGGTTATAGCCTCTCTCCTCCACTATTTTGACTGGTCTCTCCCAAATGGAGTCACATCAGATAACATGGACCTCAGCGAGAAAACTGGAATCACATTTGACGTTGATATCGAAGTTTTATCAGGACTACACTTCTAGAGTGGGACCCCAGGTATGAGGATCATCCAATTGCAATAAGAGTTTAGTTTTTTTTGCCTAGTTATCCTCGTTGATATTCTTCTCTTGTTCAATTGGTTGCTAGAAGAGATGAGACATATATGGAATGTCAAGTGTTGTTTTTAGACCATATTGATGATTTGGAGGCTCTCATAAACATTAATATAGATGCTAATAATGGAAGGGATTCATGTATGAGTAGCATAGCTAATCCGCATACCATGTCCTCGAACAAAAAAAATATTGATCTAAGGTATGAAAACTTTAGGTCTATGAATCTACACACAAATAACGTGGTCTCTTGATAGATCAATCACATGAGGAAATCTAAACTAGCCAGAGCATAAGAGGAGATCAAGAGACTAGTTTTGGAGGTGGATGTTTACTGGGACAATGTGGAGAGATTAAAGGAAAGATTTTTGGTGGGGCATTAATAATATTTAAGAATGGATGGTGGACAAATGAAGGATTAGGAAAATAACAAATTGGTCCTCAGTAGTTGGATACGTGACCTAGTAATAAGTGTTATTATGAACGAGTGGTTTGGAGTCCACTTTATGTCCAAAGAAGATGCATAGATGGTTCGTATTAGGCTGTAGATGAAAGGAAGAGGGTTCCTAATACTACAAAAATGGAACTTTGGTTTCAATCCAATCAAGGAGATCCCTAAGAGAAAATATATTTGGGTCAAGTTACCTAGTATCCCTCTAGAGCTATGGTCAAAAAAGACAATTGTAGAAATTGCCAATAAAATCGGTAGATTCTACACTATGTGTATGATTTATTCATGCTAGATAAGACAATGACATGGTTTTTTTATTGAAGTAGGTTTTGCAAGTGGATTCCTAACTTATTTGAATATAGATTGGGGGATACATTCAATGACACAATAGGTGGACTATTGGGGGATTCCATTCCAATGTCTGGGATGCCAAGAACATGGACACTTCATTATAGAATAGGACCCCTATATTTTCTAAATCAACCAAAGGGGTGTTGGTGAATGAGGCTAGCTCGAATATGCCTGCGTTGGAGGATATAACCATCACAAATGGAATTGTTGGTTGTGAAATTGATTTCCCTTTTTGGTAATGACAAACATGGGATTCAATTTTTTCAAGACCTAAACAAAATCAAGGACCAACCTCTAGATTTGTTAACACTCCCCAGATCTGATCCTACTTCGACTACTCCTAAACATGCTAACAAAGCACTCGCTTCTATCTTAGCTCCCCCCATTCTTCTCTTGGTTAACAAGAGACTAGGTGTCATAATTGGACCTTCAACTGTTGACGTAGAATAAAACACCATAAATTTAAATTTAAATAAACATATATAATATATATTTACATATAAACATTTACTTAATTCCCATTATATTTTTATTATCTTGTGAATATTTACTAATTTCAGGCCAGGAGGTAAGTCAAATCAAATTGTGTTTCTTCATTAAGGCTTCTCATGGTTATATACAAGAAGGGAGAGACTCTTGGGCTTCACCTCCCAATGTCTCTTCCCCTTCTTATTGTCCATTATTTACTATTTACACTATTTATAAATGTTGACCCAATCCTAATGATTAGGTGTCAACATTCCCCCCCTTAATATGAAGAGATGTTGATGAGTCCAAGCATCATTCTGAAACTTTCAAAGTTTTCTCTTACAAGCACATTGGTGAAGATGTCTGCAATCTTTTCATTAGTGGAACAATGGCATAGATGGATTTCTTGACCTTAACATGATGTTGAATCATATGGTATTTTGTATTGATGTGCTTTGTTCAATCATGGAACTTTGGGTTCTTGGCCAACTTTGTTGTAGAGATGTTGTCAATCATGAGTGGAGTTGAATGTACTTGTTTTGCCTACAAATATTCCATAATTTTCCTGAGCCACACAATTTATTTTATTGCCTCAACAACTGCCACATATTCTTCCTCTGTTGTGGAATCTACTCGAACTGATTGTTTGTGTGATCTCCAGGAGACAGCTCCTAATCCAAAATGCATGGCATAACCTTAAGTAGATACCCTAGTTTCTTTGTCTCCATTGAAGTATGAATCAGAGTATCTGATCAAGTTGAAGTCTCCCACCTGTGTATACTTGAGTCCAATGTCTTGGATTCCCTTCAAGTACTTTAAAACTCTTTTTACAGTAGACCAATGTCCCTCACAAAGCTTTTGCATAAACCTGGAGAGGATTCCAATAGAAAATGAAATATCCAGTGTGATAGTAGTCAGGTAGTTGAGACTTCCTACAAATTGTCTATACCTTGTTCCATCCTCAAATTCCTTTCCTTCAATGGATGTGAGCTTTAAATTTTGTTACATTGGTGTAGTCAAAGGGTTGCACTCATCCATGCTAAACCTATTTAACAAATCTCCAATGTACTACTTTTGAGAGAGGAATATATACTTCGGATGTTGAGTTACTTCAATACCAATATAATAGTGAACATAGCCAAAGTCATTCATTTAAAAACCTTTCCTCAATTACTTCTTTATGGATGCAATGTAGCTTTCATTGTTCCCTGTCTCAAAATATCATCTACATATACAACAAGATATATGACTATTTTGCCAACTTTCTTGAAAAACAAAGTTGTAGCATCAAGATCATAATGTTTGAAATTGAGTTTCAGAATATTCTCAATTAACTTTTCATACCAAGCTCGCGGTGCTTGCTTGAGGCCATGCAAGGATTTCACAATTTTGCATACTTTATGTTCATATCCCGTCACAACAAATCCTTCTGGTTGTCCTTAACATGATGTCGAATCAGATGGTATTTTGCAAAGATGTGCTTCGTTCGATCATGAAACTTTGGGTGCTTGGACAACTTTATTGTAGAGGTGTTATCAATCATTAGTGGAGTTGAATGTACTTGTTTTACTTGCAAATCTTCCATAATTTTTCTGAGCCACACAATTTCTTTTGTTCCCTCAAAGACTGCCATATATTTTTCCTCTATTGTGGAATCTGCTAGAACTGATTGTTTGCATGATCTCGAGGAGACAACTCCTGATCCAAGAATCATAACATAACCTGAAGTAGATACCTCGGTTTCTTTGTCTCCATCAAAGTATGAATCAGAGTAACTAATCAAGTTGATGTTGCCCACCTATGTATCCTTGAGTCCAAAGTCTTTGGTTCCCTTCAAGTACTTTAGAACACTTTTTGAAGCAAACCAATGTCCCTCACAAGAATTTTACATAAACCTAGAGAGGATTCCAACAACAAATTAAATATCTGGTCTCGTAGTTGAGACTTCCTACAAGTTGTCTATACCTTGTTGCATCCTCAAATTATTTTCCTTCAATGGATGTGAAATTTAACAGTTGTTCCATTAGAGTAGTCAAAGTATTGCACTCAGCCATGCCAAACATGTTTAACAGATCTCCAATGTAATTCTTTTGAGAGACAAATATATACTTTGGATGTTGAGTTACTTCAATACCAAGATAGTAGTGAACATAGCCCAAGTCAGTCATTTCAAAACCTTTCCTCAATTCCTTCTTTATGGATGTAATGTAGCTCTCATTGTTCCATGTCATCAAAATATCATCTACATATACCACAAGATATACAACTATCTTTCCAACTTTCTTGAAAAGCAAAATTGCATCATCAAGGTCATAATGTGTTGAGTTTCAGAAGATGCATAGTTAACTTTTCATACTAATCTCACGGTGCTTTCTGAGGCCATACAAGGATTTCACAAGTTTGCATGCTTTATGTTCATGTTCCTTCAAAACAAATATTTTTGGGTGGGACATAAAAACATATTTTTTCAAATCTCCATTTAATAAATCAATTTTTACATCCATTTGATGGAGTTTCCAATCGTTCTGAGCTGCCAAGGCAAAGAGTGTTCAGATGGTAGCCCATTTTTTTGTGGGATAAAAAGTCTCCTCATAATCGACCCCTTCCTTCTATGAAAAGCCTTTTGCCACAAGCCAATTGTTTCCGAGAAAACTAGTGTCTTTTCGATCTGCTAGTCCCACTAGGATTTGGTAGCTATCCTAGAAACAAACAATCAAAGCAATTTGTGATTTCCTCTATGCCTGATAGATAAGAGAGGAGCAAAGGGACCAACATGGATCTTCCACTTGACTCCTTGCTTGATTCCTCTCCCCCTTGATAGAGCTTGTGACTCCTCTCCTACTTGTCCCGCTTAGAGAGCACCTGTAGAAACAAAGTAATAAAACACTATCAAAGCATCTCGATCTATTATATCATAAACAATGCAGAATCAGAAATACATTGAACATACAATGGCATTCACAAATAACAAGATTCACAAGTACACAATTGTATGGAGGAAAACTCAAAGAAATTTATTAAGATAGAAGGGAGAATTACAACCCTGTTGTCTAATCCAGCATCATCTTCCCAGCATCAAAGCCCTCTTCACCTCATGAAAAGCAAGATCAGCCAACAATACATGCTCCTTCTTAGATACAAATTATCAACACTTCCTTACAGGTTACAAAATTCCAGCCTCTAGATCTCTCAGATGAGGGATCCATTTATAGATGTCTGCAAGGGTGTGAGTCATCTTTGGGTTTTGATTAGTGTCATTCCATTTGTTACATTTGGTTCCATGATAGTGAAAGATAACTAAAGTTAAGATCTCTTACTCATCCTTAGGCAAATTCAGAGAGGCAAGTGTCATAAGAGAAGATTCTAGAAGATTCCATGAGCATCCACTTAGAAAATTGTCTTGGACATTTGTCCATTCTCTCTCATGACACCCTGATCGAATTGGAAGGTGACCTGTGATATGCTCCTATACCAATAGGTGTCATATTTCATGATTGACTTGATAAGCTATGAATATGTTCATACCTTTCTTTGTTTCAAAGGTTTTCTATATTGTCAAAAAATTAAAAATTAAAATTAAAAATGTAAAGAGGGTATACCCCAAAACAAAAATCAAAGGGTGAAAAGAATAAAATGGTCAAAAAGTGAAAGAAAATTAACCCCACCAAAAGAAAGACCAAGGAAAGTGTGCAAGTCTAAATGCCACTACTTTTTACTCTTATATAATAAACAAATTGTGTGCAACTTGTAACTTATGCCACAATTGATGAACAGTCAAACAGCTTAAGCTTGACTAGTTAATATTTGAATTTCATGTTTTCGAGATAGAGAATAAAATCTGACCAAACTATTTAATCTTGGCAGATAAGTAGATAGGTAGAGTAAATAAAAGGAGCTCAACAGTTTAATTTGAGCCCTTGGATGTAACAAGGTTAGATTTAGATAGATTTCTACATGTAAAAGAAAATAAAGTGTGATAAGGGTTTGCCAGTTTAAGTGCACCCAAATAAAGAAGAAAAAATGTTAGGTTAAAGTAGGTAGGGTAGGTAGATGATGTTGCAGAATTACATGTGATATATAATGATTCTAAATGTGTTAAATCTCTACTTTCATCGCAAGTCCAAGGCAGACATTCCATTGTAAGCATTTCAAGTAAGACAAGGTCAAATAATTAACTCTCCTTCTCATGTTTCCCTAAATTTTCACTAATTCCCCCTAAATACTAAGGCATTTGAGAATTAGAGGGGCTAAGAGCATTTCTTTGACTTCTGGAGGGACCAGACCCTCAACCCAATAATTTAAAAAGCCTAAGTACTTAAAATCATCCATAAAGCCATTCATTTACTTTCATAAGTCTTTTCCTAAGGAAAATCCTATTTTACTTAGGTAAATTGAAATAAATCTTCATAAAAATCCTTTTATACACTTTAGCCTAAGTCAAAACGTTATATGATGAAATATATTCGGAAACATTGCACTTAGCACTTTTTCCATTCATTTGATCATATTAATTTTTGAATTTATTATAATTCCCAAATAAAAGAAAATTACCCTTTCCCCGTATTATTTAAATATATCAAAAAAACCCCAAAAGTCTATATATCCCGCATCGATGGTTAAATATAACCATAATACGTTTTAAACTAGGATTAATTAAATAACCCATAGTTAATTAAGAACCCAACCCCGCCACCAGTTAATGAGGATTAATTTACTCATCTAGACTAATTAATAACTCTCCCTGACCTATCATATCACCCCTGATATAATTAACTAATACCTAATTATGTTGGGCCCGGCGTTATTAAACCCTGCCGTATTGCGCATCTTGTCAGCTGTCTGATCGCGCTCTCCAGATCTGATGGCCTTAATCAATATCACGCACCCCTTAGTGACCACGCATTAGTGCGTGATCACTAAGTGGTTTTCTCCCATACCTCCACCACACGTAAAGCGATCTATGGAATCGCTAGCTCCCGGCTAAATACCGCCCGTCCCCAAAAGCGGTGCGATGAAACCACCTACCGCTTTCCGTATACAAGAAAACGTCAATTCTTTCTAGGAGCACGTCATCCACCCGAAAACCAAAAACCCCCCACCAACCTTGACTTTGTTAATAAAACAAATGAATGTCATTTTCGTTTCTTTTTATCATATACTAGTGTTCCCATGCAAAAAATGTCGAGGTCAACTGTCGAAGATTTCCAACTGCCACCTTGCCAAGAAATTTGCAGCCAAACTAGCCCAAAACCTATCAGCGACTGCCTGTACCTGTTTTCACACTGTTCACTTCCTAAACATAGGGGTTTATCCAACTTCCAGCAAAACCCTATAAATTCACGGTTTACACTGCAATTCCACATAAAAGGCCAAAATTCATTTCAAATTCAATCTTTGCTTCACCATATAAGTTCCCAAACCTATGAATTTGCCCATTTTTCACTAAAAACCCAAATTCCTTTCTGAATCCACGAGAACCAGAAATGGAAACCCCTATGGCTTTGTCTGTTGCACCCATGAATGCCCCTCATAAATATTTGGACTATCTGCCTCTTGCGGATATAAACTTTCAAATAAAAGACTTATCCACTGATAAAAACCACCTTAAAGTCTTTTGTGAAAGTAGGGATAACTATCTAAATGGCTCTGACATACTAGGACCATGGGAATCCAACCTTCCCATGTATTTTCTCTCCTCAGTCCATGTTTTTCCTGATATAATACACCAATGCCAGGCCAATTATGACCCTAACCTCAGAGCAGTTATGTCCCTAAACCAAACAGTCCTATTTCCAATAACTGCTCAATCCATCAATGAAATGCTACAATTCCACTCTAGTCAAGCTTTCACTCCCATTTCCATGGGATATTTACTTGAGAAATCCACTCAATTATCTCAGTCAGAACTAAAACACATCTGTCAGACTTTCATGTCACCAAAGCATCAGCCTAATGGCCCACCTCTTTACATGCAAAATTTCTTCACATATATGGGCCAAATCATAATTGATATGATATCTTTGATCATGGGTGTTACACTGAAATTTGTCACCATGACTATCTGCAGTTAATATGGCCCCATCAATAGCCATATTGTCCTCCTTGTCAAGCCCCATACCTCTGCTCTTCATGTCAAACTTCAAAAAG
>APFE030822645.1:0-25443 GCA_000404065.3 Pinus taeda | reverse complement strand
ATCTAGATTTAAAGATGAATGCAACAAATTAGAGATATAATCATAAATTCAAAGATGCATTGGAAATAACACTTCATTTCATTAATATCAAACAGTTAAATATGTTTACAAACACAATGGGAATAAGACAAGCTCGGGCGATGTGGCGGCCACATGCCTCTGAACTGCATTACAATGAGGCTTAAGGACCTTTTTATTATTGAACAATAAGAGAAAACCCTAACAACCAAAACCCTAACCGAAGGAGATCTAACACCAAGAGTTTATGGGCCCCATTGGGGTGAGTTGGACAACCAACTTCCCGGGGTGGTGACTTGGTCATATTATCTTCGTCTGACGTGCATGATAACCTGTTGGAAAGATCTCTTTGAGGACTACAACGTAAAAGGCAATTTTAGGCAGTCCATCGTTGGTGGTAGATTGCCAAAAAAATGTTGTTTAGGGCCTCAAAACAGCTCCGAAAGTTTAGGACCCGAAAAACTACTAAAAATAGTAAATTATGTTATAGCTAAGGAAACTAAAAAACTAAAAGAAATAATGTTGGGGTCGAAGTGGAATTGGCAAGTTGCCACCAATATCTACCTAAATCATTCCTCCCCTCTTAGAAGCAATGCTCCCCATTGCGTTGAGTTCCTCCATGAGATGAGGAAACTTATGCTAAACTTGCTCCCTAGTGAGCCACTTGCCCTGGTGAAAGAGTTGACCTTCTTTTAAAACTCAATATAATTGCATCTTCTGCTCGTGAGTGTTCTTGATCTGCATGTCCATGATCTGATCAGTTGTGGCTTGCTCCATGCAATTTGAATTTAACTTTGTAGGTGCGAGTTGTTGTGCAATGTGTGATGTGTCCGCCAATGGTGGGAAGTATGGTCGAAGACAGTCCACATTGAATATTGGGTGCAGGCCAAGGAATGGGCGAATGTTGAGCTCAAATGCATTATCGCCCACAACCTTGGTAATGGCGTAACGACCATATCGGAGTGGTCTGAGTTTACGATAGGCTCCGGTAACGCATTCCTTCTATAAATGCAACCAGACTTTGTCACCCACCCAAAACTTGTGTTGCACCCAATGTTGATCATGTCGCTTCTTGTACTTGGCATTGGATTTCTCTAGAATGTCATGGACCTATTGGCAGATATGTTGGATGTGATGAATGAAGTTGTTTGCCTTATCGACTTCCAAATGGACATGAGAAAAATCTTCTTGAGTAGCTACAAATGGTATGGCCACATCAATGGGGCATAATGGTTAGAATCCCAAGCCCACCTGAAAAGGGTTGTGGCTACTCGAGTTGTGGAGAGGCCACTTATAGCTGTGCTGAACATAGGGAAGGCTTTCATCCCATGTGTGTGGATGCTTTGAGTTGTACATGCACATAATGTGTACGATCATCCTGTTGACAACCTCTATCTGGTCATCAATTTGGGGATGGAAAGTTATGGACTTAGTGAGCACGGCGTCCAACATCAACTAGAGACAGGACCAAAATGTATTGAGGAAGCTGTTGTACCAATCTGAGATGATAGACTGTGGGATCCCAAATTGTACCCACAATCATTGAAAGAAGAGTTTAGCAGTTGCTTTTGTTGTGATATTATTTTTACAGGCCATTGGAATGGCTATCTTCAAGAATCTGTCAACGACCACAAAAGCATAGTGGAGACCATGCTTAGTAGAAGGAAGACCCAACATGTAATCCATAGAGATGGATTCCCAAGGTTGACTAGGGGTAGGCAGCGAAGTTAGAGTACTTGCTTCTTGATGGTTGGTTTGGAAATGGCGTAGGCAATGCAGGATCTAATGTACTTCGCGACATCCTATCAAAGATTTAACAAGTAGATAAAATTCTGTAGCACTGCCACTATTTTCTCGACCCCAAAATGCCCAACAACCTGACTGTACTGCACTTCCCAAATCATCTAGGCTCGCTTGCTTGAAGGAACCCAAAGTTGTCTGAGGTGGCATAGCACGACAACCTGGAGGTGAAAATCTAGAACTTTTTGACCCTCCAAGAGCATCTGATATGTATGGCTAAACCCTGGGTAACTTTTGTAGAGAAGTTGTCAATCAAAATTCGCGTGCCCACAAGAGTTGACCATGGTGATTAACGCCATGATTGGTGGTCGACTGAGGTAGTATGCAACATTATTGGTCCTACCCTTCTGATACATGATATTCAAATGGAACTATTCAAATGGAACTATTACAAGTACGTGGACCACTTTTGATGGCGATCATTCTACAACTTCCCTTTCATCTGTATGAACTAAAAGGGTCGGTGGTCTGTCTGGATGACCGTTTCCTTCCCCAAAATGTAATTTGGTCCTTTGCTCATGTCGGTTAAGAAGGTCTCCATTGACTTCTTGTTGGTGGGTCTTCTCTGATTGACTCCAATAAATTGCTCTGAGAGTAGGCCTAGAAGCTTGCCCTGGCCCTATTTACGTAATTGATAGACAACATTGTGCACAACATTGATCAGTATCATGGGTCTTTGACTAAGTGTTTTCCCTTATCTTCAACATCAACTTACATTATCACACATTGGGATTCATGTAGTACCTTGGTTTCCATTTCACCCTATTGGCAAATTCCTCAATTCTGTGTCAGATTTCATGGTTGATTGATTCAAATGGTTGTTATCGTGTGCTAGCTACATATTGTGTACACATAAAACATACTTGGTAATATTTATTTCATCTCTTTTCATCCAAGTTCTTCAAAATTATTGGTCTACAGGTTACACTCATGATGGTTGATGTGGGATCCCTTAATTCCTTCCTTCCATTAGATCTTACCCATTGATTCCAACTTGTTTCTCTCATACCAATATCTAGAGTCCTTTTTCTAGTACCTTAGGGTCTGTAGTCATCACTGGCAGAATCCTTCACTATCAAAAGTGAGAATACATTAATGTATCGTGATTGATATATTCTCTTAAGTGTTTGACTTCAACACAATTATTCACACATGTTAGATTGTACTTTGATACCTTGACTCTCATCATCATTATCAGTGAGTTGTTTCACATTAGTTAACGATATACATCAATGATCAGTAATCAAACGATTTCTGACATGGTTGAGCTCATTTATTCCCATAGTGTAGAAATGTACCATATGTAGTTGGTAAAGACCTCAAGTCATGTCACCATCTTGGTTCACTTGCTAGTTCCTTCAATTTTCTACCAGTGTTACCAGCCACCATTATATGTTGCAGTTCATCTCAATGGAATTCCATATGTTGACACCCAAATTTTATGCAATACCATTATTGAACCTATATGACATGGTACTATTATGAGGATCAGTTATGCATCATCAATTATCATACATTTTTCGAGCATCATTGATCAGCTCTTCTTCTATATGTGATATTGAGAAATATTTCCGATGTGTTCCTATGCGACTATGTGTTGGACACCTAATCCTAAATGGGTTAGTGTGGAAGCTAAAGAGACTAAGAAGTCCAAGGGACCTTGGGATGTGAATCCCAATGGTCACCACATGTACTATAAATGTGTATCATTTGTGAATAAAAATTGAATTGCATGTTTTATCTTTTATATCTTTCTCACTCCCCATGTGTGTTTAACATGGTATCAGAGCAGGCGATTGCTGGTCCTGCTCCAATTTGAGCCACTTGTTTTTGTGGTCTCTATATATGGTTCTACGTTACCTGACCTCTGCCTCACTGCACATCTGTTTCTTTGTTTGGCATATACCATTTATAAAACCTGCACCCTGCTCTTCTATTGCGCTGTCATCCTGACCTGACATTGAAACGTTTGAGCGCTGCTCTGCCTCTGTCCGTCAGGCGTTGTTCTGCTCTTTGTCTCATAATCTGACATCTCTTCCTGAACGCTGCAAGTTGTTGAACGCCTAAAGGAGAAACACCTGAAGGAAACGCTGCTCGACAACGTTGTCTATTTGAAACGCTGCCTGACAAGGCTGTCTGTTTTGGTAACGCTTTATCGGAGCACCACGAGCCTGAACGCTGGAGTTTGACATTGAAACACTGTTTGACATAATGAGTTTGCACGCTGCCATTCCTGCCATATGCTGCCATACACTGCCATACCCACCATACCTGTCATATGTGTTTAATACGTTGTTGTTCCAAGAACCATTGTAAAATTTCCAAACATTAGTTCTGTTATCACACCTATCGGACACGAGCTCCTGAACGGGATCTAAGGGCTGACCCACAAGGGAACCGGGAGCTGAAGCGGGTGCCCATGAAACAACCGTCACACCCACCTGGTTAGATTGATCTATAAGCTTGTTTGAGATTGAAACAGAATCTGGTTGCATTTTTTTGCTATTGCGGGCTTTTGGGTCTCTTCGAATCGATACTATCTGGCTTTCAGATGTCTTTGAATCAATATCTGATTTACGAAGGATGTGTTTTCTACTTATTAATAGAAATATAACTATCAACGTTCGATTCTTGCCGAAGGTCACTAGAAACCGCAGACCAACCAAATAATTAGGCGTACAAAACAATATACCGTGTATCCCGCGTCAATTCTATTTTCCAGGATCAACTCATCGAACTTCCTGGTGAAGCAACACCTGGTTTGGATTTTTGAGCGACAATTATAAGTAGGTCATGGCTTTGGCATGGGAGAACAATTATAATGGGACTGAAACAAAACAAGGTTACGCTTAGAAAAAACGCAATCAATTCTATGCATTCGATTCTTTTAGTACTGTGACCATTAGTCTTGCACAGGTTTGACAACGCCACCGATAGGTAACAAAAGAAAGCTGAAGAGGAGATCCACAAAGTCTTTTCCTGTCTCTCCATAGAGGACCTATCGATTTTTCTTGTTTAAAGAAGCCTTACATCCATTTTGCAATCAACGCTAGTACCATCCTCTGCCATTGTAAATACCCAATGGCCCCTGACTGATATCTTCCTTCCAGAAGGCCAGACAACGAATCTAGAGCATTGGTCAGATGTTCATGAGCGCTGATTGAGGTATATATATACTACTTATATGGCGTTGATGACATTGTTCTTATCTCCATGAAATCATGTAATGTGAACTATGTTCAAGTTCGTCCATGGTACTCTAAAAAAATACTATGCAAGCTGAACCTCGACAGTGTGGATGAACCCCATCTTGAGTTATGTACACAGATTTGTGGAAGCATTGCATTTTATATTGTGTTGGTAACTCCTGTGTTTGGTGAATGTTGTGTGAATACATCAAATTGATTGTGTATGCATTGGGCTAGCAGCCACTAGGCAGCCTGAGAAAAGTGTGCGAATGGTCGTTGGCGTCCATGGTTTTTTCAACACTGTTGTCAACATATATATATTTCAATATGATTTGGAGAAGTTCAGGCCCATATACCGTGCTCCCATGATTTTCTTATTGTCATATTTTTTGGAGAAGTTTGAACCACACCTCACCAAGGGAGATTTGTTATTGACTGTGGAATAGTTTTGGCTAGTCTTTGCATAAAATTTGGATTTTTGATTAAAGTAATGCTCCATTTTTGAAGAAGCTTGAAATATCTTTCCAAGAAGCTTTTAGCCTTCTGAGGAACTCAAAGTATCATTAAGGCACTGCATTGTTTTGGGAAAATGGATCAAATTGGTGAAGTATTAGAGTTTTTGAAAACTCTAATACAATCTACTTCTAATGACACATTCCAAATCAGTAAAGCCTCTCTCTCAGAAATTCAGACATGTCTACAAAATGCACAGGAAAAGATTGATTTTTTGCAGCTTGAATCACAGCTACAGCAAGAAGAGCTACATCAAAATAGACACCATTTTGAACCTGTTTTGTTTCAGAACATTGAGACAACCACCCATCAACAACATGTCAATAATGATCCTGTTCATTCAAATAAAGCAGCAGTTGTACATGCAGATGCAGAAACTCAGTCTGCACTTCCCAAGCCCATCATCAGACCTTGGGAATAGCTTGTCCACAACAAGCACAGAACTGGTCTTGGATATGACAAGGACTTGTCCTTTCATATTCCAGACTATGCCAAGCCCATTAAGTTTCAGAGTGCTAGATTCATTCATGACAGTTCACCTGCTCTTCATGACAGTTCAGCTCCAGCTGTTCCAGACTCTGCCCCTCTTCCACAGCAGCAACAACAACAACAGATCGTGAAATGCCAACACTGTGACCGAGTTGGCCATCTGAAATATCATTGTTTTTATCTTCATCCATGTAAGCATTGTCATAAAACCAGTCATTCTTCAAACAGATGCTTCAAAAACAAACGTCATACAAGAACAAAGATTCATCTAGGATGGATCGCTTCTTGGCAATGGGCATCAACAACCAAGAAAATATTCCAAACACATGTTCGAACTTGTTCCAGAATATTGAACAGTCTTGCAGTTGATTTCTCTACATCATCTCAACTTGTATCTGACAGGTGGGGAAATGATAGTCATCTACAAGCTTCAAAGCCACATCAAGCAAGCCTGAGCCAGAACCTGCCACACCAGTTTCAGAGTTGTAGCTAGAGACAAAGATGCCAGTGAACATGCCTTCAATGGGAAATCTGGGACACTTCCTCTAGCAGAAGACTTAAACTTCTTGCCAGTTTTGGAAGAGTTCCAGGAACTAAATTGAGAACACTTCCTCTAGCAGAAGACTCCATCTTCTTGCCAGTTTTGGAAGAGTTCCAGGAATTACATTAAGCATTCCAGAGTTGTTGGTCATCCTTAAACCATCACAGGTTGAGACTTCCTTTTTCAGGTTGAAGTTTTACCTTTTATTCAGGGTGAGACCTCCCTTTTATGGTTGAAGGTTTCCCTCTTTAAAACAATAGGATCACTTCCTCTAGCAGAAGACTTCAACTTCTTGCCAGTTTTGGAAGAGTTCCCGGAATCGCACTAAGCGTTCCAGTGTTGGTGGCCATCCTTAAACCACCGCCCTTTATACCAACATTTCACAGAGCACATTCAGCCTAGTACTGCCATGCAGTTTTGCACATTTTGTATTACAGCTCTCTTCTTGGACTCATACATAACCCTTCGGATTAAGGGGGGGAATGTTGGACACCTAATCCTAAATGGGTTAGTGTGGAAGCTAAAGAGACTAAGCAGTCCAAGGGACCTTGGGATGTGAATCCCAATGATCACCACATGTACTATAAATGTGTATCATTTGTGAATAAAAATTGAATTGCATGTTTTATCTTTTATATCTTTCTCGCTCCCCATTTGTGTTTAACACTATGGTTCAAAAATCCACTATGTACTCTCGAGTCTTATTTGTACACTTGTGTATACATGATTGATCTTGTTTTTACTTGATCAACGAACATTCTTTACCATTTAGGAGCATTAGTATGCCATTGTCAAACATGAGTCTTATTTTTTACTCCTTCTACAAGTATTCAGTGGGTTATAATTTGGTGATATGCTCTCAAGTTGTCAAATGATCTCTCTTTGAGCTTAATACTTTTCGGCCATGACGTGACCCTCATTCCATATATTAGGGGGCATCTATTATAACATCATTCAACACTCTTGTAGTTATGATGCTTTGATATGGCCTTGGGCAGCCCTTTCCCATTCAGACTTGATCATTTATTAAAAAACAACATTTCCAACTCCATATGCCACTCTTCCCTTAAAAACTTCTCCACTCACAATTGTACCATAATACAAAACCCATATACATAATTTAAAATATGCAAAAATAAAAATATTTCCTATTTATCATGTGAAGTTTACAGGTTTTGCTGAAATCCCACATCGAGGATCCCTCGGCCTAACTGAATCAACTGATTTTTGGTGATATTTATACACCTCATGGGAATGCCTAAATCATATAAGGAGATAGAATATCGACAATATAGTCCTTTTGTCCCTAGATCAATTCTCATGTTTCCTATGCCTCTTGCACTCCCATTCATATGAAACTCGTGTTTCCTTGTAGAGATGTTCATCTTCCATTATATGAGATCCTTTTTCACATGATTGAGAGGTGCTATTTGAGACCTAGACTAGATGGATCAAGGGGAAGGTTTTGTTGGTGCTGTGGTCAGATCATATTCTATTCTTCCACTCCTATTTCCTTATATCAATAAAGAAGCTCTATCGTGTTCCTGAAATGTTATGATCTCATGCTTTTATGATTCATTTCTAATATATCATGATTTATATGTTGATGCTTGATTATCTAACATATTTATTATGAATTCACTTTGAACTACTTTCTATGTATATACTTCTATGAATTGTGTTGCAGGTCTGATCACTTTTGAGGAACCAGTGGGTTTAGACCCTATGGGATCGACATCAAAACTAGGACCTACGAGTACTTCTCCCAAACCTAAATTTAATATTTTTCATAGTTTTGTTGCTTGAACGTATGCTTCTTGTTGATAGTTTGCCTTCGATCTGTTGAGGTTGTGAATGCTTACCTTAGGGAAGTTTTTCCCATAAACACTAGTGTTACAAGATATTTTTTCACATTCAAACAGTCAGCCATGAAACTGAATCGGTCATCATCAACTAACACCTTGCAATCATCCCTTACAAAGACAAAACTATCCCTTTTCTATAAGTAACAAGAATCCTAGATACGTTGGAAAAAACCCATAATTTTGTGGATCATCACACTTGTCCTTAAGACAACCTGTGATGATGCAGTTTGCATATCCGCAACCTGTGTCAACCATTGCATATTGATTTCACAAAATGTATGATGATAACTATAAATGAGTATAAAAAAAAAAATAAAAAAAAATCTAAGGTTATGTCCCTTGAAGCTTCGGGAGTGGTTTTAAGTATTTACTATTGGATCAGAGGTCAAAATCCTAGTATTAAGGTATTATCTCTTATCTCCTAGTACATGGCCCTATCTAAAGCGAATCTAAGCTCTACAATGGTAAATCCAAAACCACCTCATTTACCTTGTAAATCTAGCACCTTCCATGAAGTGAGGGTTAGATTTTGGAGACTCTGAATTATGCCATTATGCTTCCCTTTTGTGTGAGGTCCATGATCCATACATGTGCTTGAGGTGTGATTGAAGGCTTGCTATTGTGGAAAAGGAAGGATAAGATAACTAGAAGAGATCTCTAAGTAGAGGCCCACAAGTGTTGTAATATTTTCCTGCCTTTATTAATACAAAGGTGGCTTGTCTCAATTATGCATATGTAGAAAATGAATCCTTGACTTATTTTTTAGAGTTGGTTGTATATGTTATTTTCTATCTTTTGGTTCTCTTACTTATTTTCGTTCATTTATAGGTTCCACTTTTAGGAATTGGAGTTGGAGTTGAGCCTAACAAGCAAGGAGAAGGAGGAAGATCATATTGGATTTCAAGTAGGTCTTCTTTCCATATTTCAAACTTATCTAAGGATAAACATTGCAGTTTTGTCTCAAATTTTTCTAGACTATGCCACTAGGTCTAGGGAGATTTCTCTTGTCCATGGAGGAAATTTATCCACCAAACAACTTGGAAACTCCACTAGGGAATATGATGTTCTTAAGTGGTTTTATTTTCCTAGCCTTTTGGTTATACAACCTTAGGAACCACTAGTCGTTGAACCATCCACTCAGGGAACTTATTTTCTCATTTCTTTGCCTTCATCTCAACCAAAAAATTTCTCCTCGGGTACTTAATAAGAGCCGCTTCCACCCATTTTACTGAGTCTAAATGATATTACTGAGGAAGAGCTTTCTCAACCTCAAACTTTTTTTTAAATACTAGGGACTCCCTTTTATCAAGTTGTTCCTTTTGTTACTCCTAATACTCGACTGCAAGCTCCTTTATATCAAACTCCTTATTTTATTTCAATTTTGAACTCCCCTCACTTGTACATTACTTTGGGAAGTCTAACCATGTCGAATTCAAGGATTGTCACACAACCTATATTTTTTATTAATGAGTGAATGGGCTAAAGTTGTAGCAACTTCTATGTTAAGCACTTCACTAGAAATTCACCTATATGGTGGTCCATCAGTACCACACAGATACCAGTCATTGTTAGCAACCTTTCTTTATGCGTTGAATATTCCTTGAACTCCTCATTTACCTTCATCATTTGGAATACTAGCTGTTCTATCTTTCCATAGCACCCCAAAACCTATATAACTTGTTGCACCCCGAACATGTCTTCCTTAGTGGATTAGGACACCCACAACAACCTACTCTAGCTTATACTTCATATCCTCTTGCTATGGGGAAGTTTCTTATTCAGGGTATGCCACATGTGCAATTTATTCAACCTAGTCCAGGAATGATGCAAATGTCATCTAGACAACCATTCCAAGGTATTCCACAAATTCTCGTTGGCCAAACAACAACTATACCACAAGATCCTTATTGAGGTTAGTACATCCAAGGCCAACCTTTCCAACCTTTTCAATTTTTTCCTAGAACTAGGCAACCTAGTATGGGCTATCCTACTTTTCAAAATCCTCCTTATCCCGGTGGAATGAAAATGCTAATGGATCAACCCACTAGTGGTTAACGTTTATCCACATGGTTACGATCCCCCTCAAAAGAAATTTAATAGACAATTATTGTTCATTGGAACACTAGAGTTACTAGATCTCTCTTGGTTCACCAATAATCTGATTTTTCATTCTCCTTGTTAGCTGATAATTCCAACCAAATTACCAAGTGATATTGTTAAGCTTAATGCAAACCCTGCAAAAGATCCACCAAGCCATATCATGAATTTATTTAGGGTGTTCTTCAAACTCTTTAAATGATGATTCTATTCATTTTCCTCTTTTCCAATAAACTCTTACAGGTTTGGCAGAAAATTGGTATGTCAAATTTCCTCGAGCTTATTTTAACAACTTCAATGCATTGACAACAACATCTCTAATGCATTTTTAGTTACCATCCTGTTACAAAATTGGTACCAAAATTTTGACCTCCCTAAAGCAGTTTGATTCTACTCACATATCGAATCACATACATGAGTGAAGACGTCATCATCGCTTGGTCAAAACTTATATTCTAGATTAGTTGTTGGTAGAATGGTTCATTAAATATTTGATTCCTTTTATAGCTAAGGATGTTTCCAAAGGTGAAGTTTTTACTAAAGAGAAAGTCATTGCATGTGCCCAATATTTTGATCTGATTTATACTCAATCTGACATGCTCTACAACAAAATACCTAATGCTCCGCAGCCATCTCATACTATTCCACCTCCTCCCTCGAATGAATGACATGTTTCTAATGGCATGATTGGTTATGTTAGTCAATAGTAAGTGAGTAAGTCTCTTAGTCAATCCAATCCAAAATAGCCTCCTATTATGACTAATGAAAGCCCCTCTCCTACTGCACCTTTGAATACATCCAAGATTATAGTTATTCAAGAGACTAAAGGAAAATCTCAACAAATAGGAAGTCAAATCAAGGGTAAAGGTAGGGCTAAAAAGGAAATCACTGCATAGGAGAAACAAAAAAATTAGTCTCCTCATGAGAAACACAAGCCACGTTATCCTTGTCTCATATACAATGAAGACCATTTCACCAAGGATTATGTGCATCAAGTAGAATTAATTGATTCTTGAAAGTTGAATCCACTGCAGCTGCCATGTTGACGGACACTTACATAAACCAAGAGACGAAAATTGATGCACAAAATCCTTCCAATCCCTCCTCTTCCCAAAACACATTGAACAATTTAATGTGTCAAGAAAATATCTTGGTGCATATCCGAGATGAATATTATGGTAACCCAAATCCTTAAAATGGAAATGCTATTGATCAATATTCCAGTTCTATTCCCCCTACCTCTAGTGACCTACAAATTGAGAAATTAGTTGTTGAATTGACAATTAAACCTCCACCTAAGGGAATTATTCTTAATTCATTGTGTAACTCTCACGCAAGAGTTGCACACAATTATAATATGGTTGAATATTTGGCTCAGACTCCCTCAGTTATGTCAACTCTAAATTTTTTGTAATTGTCCTACATAAAGGAAGTCATTCTTAGTAGCCATTGGAGGAGTATGTCTTTCGTATTCAGGACTAGTTATGTTTAATCATGAAAACCATAGACCTAAACTTCCACCTCAACTCACACTGATGATTCAAGAGGTTATTGAGGGAAAGAATGTCTTTCACATGATAGTGGATGAAGGTGCCTCTACTTGTATCATGTTGGAAAGCCTTTCTTTCTCCACCACTTAACGAGTGTCCAACAATAGTTAAATCATTTGATGGAAGAGGATTTAAAACTTATGGAATTATACATTCCTTGCTAGTAGAAATATTTCGTATCTCAATGTCTATAGAGGTAGAAGTCATTTATGCACAATTAGATTATAACCTCTTACTGGGCTACACTTGGATTTATGATTTTGCAAGCCAAGGTCTCATCCTATTTTCGAATTATTGCTTTCCCTCATCAAGGGGGCATTGTGGACATTGATCAAGTTACATTTTCTTCTGCTAATGCCCAGACTACTAGTAAGATATCACTTGTGGGTAAAACCCCACTCCCTTATGCTAATGTTGGAGTATGATTATTAAAAGACTCATTTTTAATGGGAATTTTTGTGTTCCCTCCTCTCGAAATTTCCACTACAATCGCCCTGATTAATATTAATTTGTCTAGTAATCTCCGATATGATCCTTGGATAGTTCATGATAGTTCCAATACCGATTCTTTTGGTGACTCTATGTCCCTCAATCCTATTGAGTTATCTTATGAGGCTATTCGCCTGGCCTATCTGGAAGTTACTAAATCCAACAACTTAGTGAACATTGTTGACTGCCATTATCAAGATTCAATATTAGTTTCACCTTTTAAACCACCCAATGACATTTTCCCCACCGAAAAAGGCATCATGGAGATCATGATGTCAGATGAGAAACCCTGGGATGATCACCATCATTTTTCCTCTTTCTTACCCCAACCAGAAATTCCTAAGAATAATTTTAAAGACTTATTTTCACCCAAGATTACTAAGAACCCTCAAAATATTATCTTCATTCATGAGGTTATTTCATAGACAAATTTTGAAATATCAAGGAAATTGTTCCCCATGTTTTGGACTAGGATAGTTGAACTA
This sequence comes from Pinus taeda, assembly GCA_000404065.3. Lineage (NCBI taxonomy): Eukaryota > Viridiplantae > Streptophyta > Pinopsida > Pinales > Pinaceae > Pinus > Pinus taeda. The sequence goes on along the minus strand of APFE030822645.1, from coordinate 12,408 downwards.
CTTCGGTTATTCTAGTGCATACATTTTTGAACATGTGTTATAATGGTTGCTATTATTGTCCCATCTATGTGGACTACTCCATCAGACACTAGACATATTCATTCTTGTAAACTTGTTATAATGGTCATCACACTCATGTGTACTACTTTGTTGGGTGGTTTACATGGTATATATTTGCTTTGTTTTTGTGACTTCCATAACCATGCGGACTTCTCTGCCAGAAGTTGCACAAATCCTACTGTGTGGTGTGTCTCTACGTGTGTTGGGACCACTCCCTTTTGACTTGAGAAAGACTCTCACCTTACCCCTATGTAGTGAAATAACTTTGACACAAGTAACACTAAGCACTCAGTAGGCACATGAACCTCAGAGTTTGAAGACTAAGTATATCATTCTCATGCGCTGACAAGAAAGAGCTAAGGAATATCTTTAAGATAATTGCAACCAGGCCATCATACCAGATGGGACTCCTACACCAAACAATGTGAGGTCTAGTTGGGACTTCATACCGGGGAGATCCCCTTAATGTTGGTGGATCCTGCACCATAAACAGGTTGTAAGGGGGTAGTTACTCAAAAAATAAACCAAAAGAATTTTATCATTTAAAAGAATGCTAGGAAATTTCAACCATTAATAATACACACATCATGCAACTAATTTGGAGGTAGACCACACGACCACCTGTAATAAAATCACATGGGATAAGGGTGTAAAAGCCTCCACGATAACTTGAATACCCATTGAGGACTCTAAGGAGTTTAGAACCCTCAAAATCATAAGTGAAACAAGGAATTTTAACTGATCTGAACCTTTACGTTCATGTGTGTGTGAAGCACTTTTTTTGAAATTTTTTAAATTATTAATATCATACTCTAATCTTGAAACCATGGTTTATATAGAGCAAGGATATAGATGAACACTTATTATATTATTGCAATGTTCAATGGTTGTGGTATTTGTAGATTATATGCAAGCATGGCATAATCTTTGATTGTTGGAAGGGTTGGCTACACCAAAACTTTGAATAAACATAATTTATATAAGGAAGAAATTATATTAAGACAATAATAAGTTATTTATTAGGGTACCATTCCATATATCAATCTATAGAAAATAATTGGAGAGAGCTCTTATTTTTTTGAGAAGGACAAATTAAGAAATCGATCATTACATTTGCAAATATTTAATAATTGAATTAAATAATGTCACAACATGTGTCTAGATTTGAATCTCTCTCTCTCTCTCTCTCTCTCTCTCTCTCTCTTCTATATATATATATAAATATATATATATATATATATATAGATATGAATTACTCGTTTAAAAAAATAATTGTAAATTTTATAGAATACTAAGTCAAATTCAAGGGATGATACAAAATCCCTTACTAGTTCTCACTTGATTTCAAGAATACCTCCCATATAAACCATTAATTTCATCGAAATTTAGTTATGATATATCTCCATGTCCCATTAGATTAAATCAGTCTATATATTCATTAGAAATTTCTCTTCAAAAGACAAATCTCATGGTATATTGTTCTCGTCTATGTTGTTTGAAAAGTTGGAAATTATATGGAAACCTTTCAGAATAATCCTTCAAGATATTTTCCTACATTTGAGTCATTTTGAAAAAAAAAATTCTTAAATTTCTATCTTTCAAATATTCTTAATATTTCTCGAGGGTCCTACATATTTCTGTCTAAGTTCAAATTGCGTTTCCTCCTAACCCCATGAACTAATGCAAGGCTATTTCCTCGATACTAGAAGGAAATTTGAGTTTCCATGAATAATTGGAATAATAATAGCTAAGGCATAAAATGTAAAACTTGAAAAGAAAAACATCATGATTTTTCGTTACCATACGATGGAAATAATACAAGGCTCACAAAGCGATATTCTTCATCTATACAATTATGTTGGGGTCCATAATTATGAAGCCAAAGGTGACCTCCTCTTCCTCTTACACATGTGCCTCACCATTGAGATATACCACATCTTCACCTTCTACCCATTTTATTAAACAAATTGAATTCAAATTCTTAATAAGGAGCTTTTGTCTAGATGATTGGATTGAGTTCCTTTTCAACTTCTAGTTGTACTCTTGGTTCATATGGCTTTCTTGGCTCACCTATAACACTTTCTTTTATAAGAACCTTGGAGAAGATTCATTATTCAATATATTTCCTTATTTCTTCCGCTATGTGTCTTGCTATAGCCTATGCGTTTGAGTTTATCACTATAGTCCCTTCTTCTTGTTCCTCTCTTGCAAATCTTCCTTTCAACAAATTAGTATATGAAGGGAGTATTATTCGGAATTTCTCTACCATTTCCCTTGTTAATAATTCAAACTGTGTTATCTATTTCCCCATTCATACATAACTTAGATCAATGAAACAACAAAATTACTAAAGTGAATGGACATAATACAATCTAAAATATGAATGGTAAGAAAAGAAATCATAAATGTCCTATTCTTTTGTTTTGTTTCTCTAGCAATGTTTCCAAAATTGTAAGGAAATTTAATTTCCTAAATTTTGTTACATTCAATATGTCAATATAGGGTCATAAAGTTAGAAACACTACATTGTAAGTGTATAACTAATAAATAAATGATTCTCAAACTAAGAAATAAATTCTACAATCTAAAGCTTTTAAAATGCGTGTTGGCCATAAACCTTAATAGATTATAAGTTGAAAGCTTATACAGTTTCTTAATTTGGACCACTCAGTCTATGTTAATCCTATACTAGATCGACATGTGGAATCTTCTTCTGAAGAACACTGGTATCCAAGCCAGCATCCAAACTTAGCTTTTGTATTGTAACTCCTTGTACCAGTTTTCTGCCATATTTTGTCCCTCTATTCTTTATGCTCTCTGGGCTTTGCCATACTGTCCATATCGTATTTTTTATAACCATTGCATAATTGTATTTCTACATAATTGTTCTACGCCCACTGCATAATTGTATTGTTGCATAATTGTTCTGTGCCCACTGCATAATTGTATAGCTAGATAAATGTTCTGAGCAGACTGAAGGCCATCTCTGCCATGTGTCGGGATGGAGTGTTGAACCATTGCTCATTCCATGTTGTTGCGTTGAGAGAATTACTGAATTACTATGTGAATGGTGTGGTTGCTGCGTTGAGAGCATGGTGTAGCTATTGTGTTGAGATCATTTCTAAATTACTGCGTGAATGGTGGGGTTGCTGCATTGAGAGCATGGTGTGGCTGCTATGTTGAGAGAATTGTAGCTGGTATCCTGGACATTGTCGGAGGCTTGGGTTTGTTCTTGGACAAATCTGTATTACCAGATTTCTCATATATGCGTGCGGTGAAGAGATTTATTTATTAAAGATTTATTTTTTGAAGATTTATTTCATGAAGGTTTATTTAAGAGTGTGATTATAAAGTATGATCAGCATTCCTACATGCGGTGAAAAGTGAACGATTTGATACCATTCATTTTGGTGAGTCCAAGCATCATTCTGAATCATTCAAGATTTTCTCTTCCAAGCACTTTGGTGAAGATGTCTACAATTTTCTCATTAGTGGAACAATGATAGAGATGGATTGTTTTGGCCTCAACATGATGTCGAATAAGATGATATTTAGTATTGATGTGCTTCATTCGATCATAGAACTTTGGGTTCTTGGCCAACTTTATTGCAGAGGTATTTTCAATCATGAGTGGAGTTGATTGTACTTGTTTTACCTGCAAACCTTCAAGAATTTTCCTGAGCCACACAATTTCTTTTGTTGCTTCCGCTGATGCCACATATTCTGCTTTCGTTGTGGAATCTGCTGGAACTGATTGTTTGTGTGATCTCCAAGAGATAGCTCCTGATCCAAGACTCATATCATATCCTAAAGTAGATACACCGCATCTCCACCAGTGTTTTTCAGAAGAAGATTCCACATGTTGATCTAGTATAGGAATCCCCCCTTCAAGATGTTGAATCTGATTATCAAATTCTTGAAATTATTTTTCTTTTGCGAATCTATCCTAGCGATCAAGTTGCTGCTCAACAACATTGTCAGTTTTAGATGATTCAAGAAAAATTACATCTCTAGATACAATAAACTTTTATTTACTTCATCATAAAGATGATATGCTTTGGAGGTGTTTGAATACCCCAGGAAGATACATTTACAACTTCTAGCACTAAGTTTGTTTCTATGTACCTTTGGTATCAAGGCATAACAGGTGGAACCAAAGACCCTGAGATGCTTTATTGAAGGAACATGTCCATACCACATTTCATATGGACTCTTGTTTCTAATAGCATTAGATGGACATCTATTCTTTATATATGCAGCACATAGAATAGTGTCAGCCCAAAACATTATCTTTACATTTTTGAAGAAGAGAATGGATCGTACCATATTTAAGATTGTCCTATTCCTTCTTTCAGCTACACCAGTCTGTTGGGGATTATAAGGCATAGTTGTTTGATGTTCGATCCCATGTTGGCGAAGATAGTTTTCAAATTCATTTGATGTGTATTCTTTTCCATTATCAGTGCGAATAGACCCAATATGTGATTGTGCATCATTTTCAATCCATTTATGAAAGTTCTTGAATGTTTGAAAAGCATAAGATTTGTTCTTCAATAACTAAACCCAACACATTCTAGTGTAGTCATCAATAAATGTCATCATATATTTATTTTCATTTGCAAAAGGAACAGGCATTGGACCACATAAATCTGAATGAATGAGTTCAATTTTTCTATGTGCTTTTGAAAGTGAATCATGAAAATACTGTTTGCTATGCTTTCCTAGAATGCAAGCATCACATTGCTTAAATTTCCTAGGAATTGTAGGCAAACCAAAAACACCATTTTTCTTCAACAAGCGGAGGTTGTCATAGTTCAAATGTCCAAGTCTAGGATGCCATAATAAACTTGATGGAAGTGTACCTTCTTCATTATGAGAATTGTATGAGAAATGTTGTGCATGAGCAGAGGTACCTTACAGCTTGAGAAGCCTCTCTTCTTCTATTCCCCTCATGACAAGTGAGTGGTTAGATGCTTTTCTCACCTCAAGCTTGCCATCAAACATATGAATGGAGTGACCTTACTGGCGAATGTGGACCAAGGATAGCAAGTTTCTCTTCAGTTGTGGGAGATAGAGAACATGATGCAGAAGAAAGTCTAGAAGACCAGGCAATTGAAACCTGATTGTGTGAAGGCCTGATGGCTTGATTTTTGATTGGTCTGCAAAGTATACTACTCCATCAACATTGTGAGTAAATTCTTCAAAAAATTATTTTCTATGAGTCGTGGCAAGTTTCTCCTGAATCAAGCAACCAATCATTTTTCCAAGAAGCAAGTGAAGCATTAAATAAATCTTCATTTATTCCAATATTACATTGTGCCACAACATAGTGAGTAGATTCAAGTGCTTTACCTTTGTCTATATCATCAATTTTACCTTTTTGTTGGTTTCTTTGCTACTCAATCTTGTCCCATGGTAACTTGCATGTAGAGGCATCATGTGATCCATTTATTTTGTAGTGTATGCAATGCAAATCTACCTTTTCTCCTTGAGAGTGTCTGCCCCCCTTGCCTCTGAAATATCTTCCTCTTCCTCTTTAACCACCTCTTCCTCTGGAAGAATCTTGAGCAAGATTGTTTTCTTTAGGAGCAAGACACATAGCCTCTTCAGAAGATTCATGGGCTATCTTCTTTCCAAAATCTTTCTCTCTTTCAGCAAACTTTTTCATAAGAGAATCAAAGGTGATATCTTTAAGATTTCCATTTGCTTGCAATGACTCGAGATAATTGGAGTAAGTATGATAAAAAGCCCTGAGAAAAGTGATAAGAGGAATATCAAATTCAACCTTAGTGGATTTGATATCATGCATTATAGATTTTACTTCACATGCAAGAGCAAGAGGATCATTATTTTGCAATTCAAGAGTTAAGAGCTTAATCATGAGTTGAACAACTTCAAGTGCAGAATGTGAATCATAGAGTTCTTTCAGCTTTTGTAAGGCTTCAAAAGCAGTTGAAAATGGTGAAATATGACGCCTCACTTCTTCATTTACAGATGTTGGGATTAATGCATAAGCTTTCCTATTCTTGTTTTGCCAAATGATGAACTCTTTGTCTGAGGTAGGATGTTCTTCTCTTTCTCTCCGTCTCCAACACACACTGCTTTCCACACCTCAATGAAAATAAGGGTGTGTTTTATCATCCAGGACCACTCAAGATAGTTCTCCTTGCCAGTGAGAAATATTCCCACAATGGATATGATTGAATGCATTGTAAAATCTTGTACTGTAAAAAAATATACTTCTGCTGGCGAAAATGTGCTTCGGAATAATACAACCTTATCCTTCCTTCTTGATTAGGTAAGAATTTTATTTATATACAAAGAGTAAAATTGTATTCTATATAGAATGTCAACTTCTCAAACGCTTATCATAACTTGAATTCTGATGTAATTGGAATTTGTCAAAAAAAAAAATGGACGGATGTGTGAGACCGGGCAGTAACTGAACACAAATTGATTTGTATATTGCATTCCTTCAGGTTGGTCTTTATTATATACATGAGAGAGACACTTTTCACTTCATCTCCCAATGACTGTTCATATTACTTACCATTTATTTACATTATATTCACCCAATCCTGATGATTAGGTGTCAAGGTTAACAAGGATAATTGGCTAGTACCAACCATAATTCTTTGTTTGATTCTAAGGGAAATTGTGATCCTATAATTCACAATGCCTTTATAAGCACTCTTCCAAAAAAAATGATACTGTGAATGGCTCATTTAAAGTGGAAAAATCATACAATCATAGCTCTAAGTCCAAATGTTATGAGTAATGTGCCTTAAAATTATAGGAAGCCAAAATTTATAGTTAAGTTCAAAGGGGAAACTCCTTTCGCAATGAATACAATGCATAGACAATATATTTGAAGATCATAAGACTAGGTTTCTTTGGTATATATAGGATATGAAGTGTACAATAAAAAAAGGTGTTATCCTACATAACAATATAGCAATAGAAATGTAATAAATCAACATCATATTGCTTAATCACAAGCTTTATGGTTAATAGTTATACAAGTCCACATGTTATTACCACTATCTACCCTTTTGGTGCTCATCACAAAAATTGAAAGTAAAATTATTTGATTTCATTTAGTTATTAATTTTTTCTTATCTAGTCACCTTTACTTCATAATTTACTTCTTGATTGAAAATATAATTCAATTCCTAAATAGTCTCGTTACTTATTTGATTTCATTTACTTATTGATTTTTACTTATTTGGTCACCCAACTTAATAATTTACTTCAAAGATTATTGGCACACATAAGTACTCGTTTAATTTTGTCTTTTTTTCCTAATCCTATATTAATAAACCCTAATTTATAATCAATTATTACTTAATCTTTTTAAATAATTGATTTTAATCTTATTGATTTAAATTTATTTTCCATTAGTATATCATGAACTCAATTTTTCCAGTTTCTTTCACTTTTCTATTTCTATAATTTTTTTAAGATTAAGAATATTTTTGATATAATTATTTGACATGTATTTAAATGCATTTTTTAATATAAAAATATTAATAAAAATAAAATATAATAAAACTGTAATATTTAAATGAATTTGTTTAACTAATACATAAGTGAGTATATACAAAAATTAAATAAATTATAATTTAAAACAATTTGTTTCACTAGTACATGATCTAGAATTTTGAAGATATTTTTAGATATGAAACTTTAGTATTTCTGAAATTCATATATATATATATAAATTTTTAAAATAATTTGTTTATATACAGATATATATGAATAAATTATAGTTTAAAATAATTTGTTCCACTAACACATGATCGAATATATATAATTTTGAATTTTTTTTAAATATGAAACTTCCATATATCTGAAGTTCAATGCAAATTAAGTATCTGTTTAGTTGTCGCTATTTAACATGTCTATGTTAATAAAATATAAAAATAAATTTGTAACATAAATAAAATAAACGTTGACTTAATCATGAGACGTAATCAACTTATACCAAAAATAAAAATAGAAATCACAACCTTAGTGTTTGGCCGACACAGCCTTACGAGGTTGGGGATTGCCCTAAGATATATAAACGCATAAAACGTCAATCCATACATTCAAGGATTCTAACTCCATATTTTCATTGACCTGACGGTATTCCGTAGACTGAAGGATTTCTGACTCTTGAGTTTTATTGAATGATCGCACCGTTTCCCCTGTTAGTCCGTAAGGTGGTGAACAGTACTTCTGGATTGACAATTATGGAGAATCCCTCTGCCTCTCTTGTAGAAACAGAAGGTAATAAAAGACATGGTAGCCAAAGAATTCAAGACATAGTAGCCGAAGTAGCCAAACTACAAATGGCAATTGTGGAGAATACCTCTGCCTTTGATGTAGAAACAGAAGATAATAAAAGAATTCAAGACATAGTAGCCAAAGTACAATTGGCTGTGGAAACGTTAGAGAAATCTTCCTTCTTCCGAGATTTTAAGCGACAGATGCGACACCCCAAACTGGTTGAACAAATAAAAAGGGTGACAGCCGCAGACCCACAACATTCACAATTACAACTGGTTCTCTATGGCGTTGGAGGGATGGAGCGTGGACCCGGGTACCCAGTAGTGGAAATCTGCCACACGCAATTAGCTATGACTATGAATATGAATATGAAGAGACTGTTACTCCAAATGACTATGAATATTCAGAACTTAACCATCCAAGATGAAGAAATGCCAACTAAAATCCGGATAGAGACTTGATGGAAGAGGCATTTCATCAAGTCACTCTGAAGAATGGCCTGCAAATGTTTCCATGCAGGAAGATACCGATATTGATTTATATGAATAATTTTCTTCATCTCCATAAAACTGTGGCACATTACGATAATCTTGTTCAAATTGCTACTCGTCCAGTTTGCAAACAAGAAATTGTCAAGGAGATCAGTTGGGCAGCGAGGCATGAAAAATAAGGTGGGTCTCTCCACCGTCCGTTTCCCATGTTCATTAACAGGCAGAAAAGTGCAGTTGAAGGCATTGATAGTTTTTGGCTGCACAGGAGGCACCGATGGATCGTACACCACAATATCACTCACCCATGTGAATTTGTCTCTTAATAAAATAACAAATGCTAACTGCATGTGGCATATTTTCACTGTTGGGCACTCCGGTCCACGCTCCATCCCTCCAACGGCATAGAGAACCAGTTGTAATTGTGAATACTGTGGGTCTGCGGCTATCGCCCTTTCTATTTGTGCACGCAGTTCCGGGTCTCGCATATGTTGCATAAAATCCCGAAAGCAGGAAGATTTCTCTAATTTTTCCATTGCCCATTGTACTTTATCGACTATTCCCTGAATTCTTTGATTATCTTTTGCATCAGACGCAGAGGTATTCTCCATAATTACGAATTCAATCTTAGACAATAACCACGAAAACCATGAGATAATTGAATAAAACTCAAGAGTTACAACTCTCTAACATAATAGAATAATTTGATAAGTCGCGTACATTCTATTTACAAAATATACATATTAATACATTACAAGACGTCTCTTAGACTAACTGTTGGCTTTCCTTGAAACTTTTAGCTTTCCAACTCTAGAAAATATTCAAATTTATTTACATCAAATTTTAAATTTATTTTAATCAACTCTTATATATTCTGTTCTCTGTATTAATTAAAAAAAATGTTTTTAAATATTATAGATTTTTTTATGGATAACTCTTCAAATCATTCTAATTATACCTAAATAATCATCTTTAAAAATAAGACCATATTTCATTGTAATTTTATTTAATATTTTAAACCTTTACCTCTTCATATTTTTTTAGAATCAACCATGGTGACACTATATAAGTTCATTTTTTAAATCAAAACTCTTAACAATGAATCCTTAATTTTTTTATTTTCCCTCACATTTTTTTAGTAAATTAGTTTCAGAAATCCCAGTATCAAATTTATTTGATACAAGGTTTTCCTCTTAGTAATCCTTTCCGTAGGTATTTTTCTACAATATTTTAAATCACATTCAAAGATTACTTAAATTTTCTAGAACATTTTTTAAGTAGGTTAGTCATAATTTAGTTTAATTTTTTTTTAATATTTTTTTTCAAAACATAAATGGCTTGCTATGTGTATTTTTCATTTTATCATACAATACACATTGATAAATATTAAAATCTTCAGTGTTTTATTGGTAAGTTACAAGTATCTATTGTGAACAGAAAAGGTTTTTATTATTATTTCATGAATTTTTGGAAAAGCATTGTGAGAAAATTTAGTTTTTCATGTAGACACTCTATACATTGGACAAACTAAATTTTCAAACACAAATTTTCAGCGAAAAATTAATCTTACTAAATATTTTTACCATGTGAATTCTAGTTTCTCAATTGTATATATTTTTAGGTTATAAAGATATTCTTTCATGACTCCTATTATTTGAAAATTTGTTGTTGTGACTCCATCATATTCACTTTAAGCAACAACTAATTTTCTCCTCTTTTAATTTCTTCTACAATAGTTGCATTCTATTGTGGCTACAATTGTGCTAACTATGATCTAGATTAATTTTGTAGTGTTCCTTAACCTCAAATTTAAAACAAAAATAGATAAGAGACAATAAGTACCGAAAATTAGATATAAAGGAAAGTAAGGTAAAATATTCTAACTAAACTCTTTTATTAATGATATTCGTAATAAGGAAAATAATGTTATTTTTCCTCATAAGGTGGGGAAGCATTTCATTGACCAAAGCTCAAAATATAAGAATACAAGGAAAAACATTCCATAGTTAAAAATTGGCACCTTGTGTTTCCATCATTAATAAGTAACAACCATTTAGTCGACCTTCTTTAATAAAGAGGACTTGTGTACATTAAACAATTATCCATTTCTATTTAATAGGCATAATTCAAAGAAGATGGTTGCTTACAATAATTAACTCTTAGGTATCTTGAAGTAGGAAGGTTAACACACAACACTAGCATGCCCTCCTCTTTCAAAAGTGATATGTAAATTTCCATGAATATTACACAAGATAATATTTCATAATAGATATGATAAATTTATACAAGATTTAAAGTCTATATTATCCTCGCTATTTTCCTTAAACTTGTAGATTTACTAAGTTTTTTTTTTTTTTTGCATTTAACATAGAAAATGTAGGAAATTGAGAAAAAAACCACTCACAACCATAATAACACAAGATATGACTTGGAAACTCTTTAAGTAGACCCCTCCCCACTCTCTTTCTCTAAATGAAACTCATGCATTCACAAAGAAGTGAAAACTTTGGCTAGTGGGTTAATACAATATACTAACCCACTCTACTTTCTCCCTTTATGTCCACTATTAAATACTTTACTAATTTATGTTATATAATGCAATCAAATAGAACAAATAGAACTGAAACTCCTTTCCTCCTAGTGGCCTTGTTATAACAAGGCTCATTAGCCTACTAGTGGTTAAGTTTGACTCTTCCAACTCTTAATTAAGGTTATAATGTGGAATATTATATAGTATTTTTAATCATGATCACATGCTTACCCCATTTTCCATGAATAATGGGGGTTGCACTAGCATCCTCTTGAATCATTGTTGTTAAAACGTGAAGGTTAACTCATGAGCAACATAACTTTTGCATATAGACTTTGGTTCAAATGATTCTTGCACCATTGGAAATGTATATATTTGTAGAATAGAGTAAGGAGTGTTAGTGCTTAAGAAACAAAGTGTTACTCTTAGGGCTTAAGCAACAAAGTGTTACTCAAAAAAATGGTTCAATGTCTCAAATAACTTTTGGAAGGCTTCCAATCCCAATTCCCCAAACAATGCCCCAATGGTAAAAAGGGTTTGTGAAATAATTCCTCCGCTTTTTCCACTCTAAAATCATCAAGATGAATGAAAAATAATATAACCAGTATACATCCCTCTTACCATGGTTCTAGGAAGAGATAAGAGGGATCAAATCCTCTTTTAGAGTGAAAAACTTGAATAAAGTTGTACTTCCATTGGTTTCATCCTTCTAAAAGCTTGATTGTAATTAATACACACACTACATCTATTTTATAAACACAAACCATGTGTTTTATACACACATATATCATGTGTAATTTTTTATATACTCAAAAGTAGAAGTTTTTATTTATTTTTAACTTGATGTAAGATGATATTATTTCACATGGATATCTAAATATTTTATTTATTGCTAAGAGCAAGAGTGAAATATTTTTACCAATTCTCTTTTGCTTCTTTTTATTCTTTTAATTCAAACTAACCAAACATGTATATTCAATTTTTTCATATTTATTATAAAGAACATTTATTTTATTTAAAGAATATTTTTATTTTTATTTTAAAAGAGACACATGTCAA